>OOFB01013107.1:13199-23643 GCA_900323305.1 Trachyrincus murrayi | reverse complement strand
CCCCCCCCCCCCCCCCCCCCCCCCCTTACAAGCCCGTGACTCACATCACCCGGTCAGGCTTCTTGAGCCCTCAGGCGGCCTCCTGCTCCTCATGTCCTCATGTCTCCTCATGTCTTTCACATTGAGACATACCACAACAAACTACTGACCCGTCTCTGTCCTGGGGCTGCCTGGCCATAGAAAATGCCCTGCTATTTCAATATTCATATCGATCCACATGTTTGATAGAACGTGTCTCAGTGGAAGAGTCAGCCATGCTAACACTGCAATGGTTGCAGCCCTGGGTTCATTCAAACGTAATTTTTTGGCTTATTTATTATTAAGCTGTCTTTTCGTGTGAGTGGTGTTGTGAATTATCAAAGTCTCAAATTGATTTATTTCATCATTGTATTTATTTGTATATTTTGATAACTGGTCATGAATGTTTTTTTCGCATACATAGATATTGACCAAGGTGCTCCCATCTTTTGCTACAGTTTATTGTTGAGTTCTGTTTTGGTGTTTTCAAGTGTCGTCTCCAATGGCCTCATTGGATAAATATGTAACTGTGAATAAATGATGACTCACACTTAATAACTCGATCACATTCTTGTGCTCTGCTCGTAGGCCGTCTTCTCGTCTGTTTTCTACTTTGCGTCTGTCCCGCTCTACCAAGGATTCCTAATCGTCGGGTGAGCTGAATACTTTAACTAGCCATGACGTTTCCCTTGGGCATCTGCTTGCTTTGTTTCGCTTGACATTTTCTCTGTGCCTGAAGCCCTGTCCAATTTTCTGACATAAGGGTTGGGGTGGGGGGGGACAAGTTATGTCATCGACAGAAATGAACTTTTGTGTTGAAATGAACCCGATGTTATTGAGCTGGTAGATGGATATTTTTTGGGGGGAGAAAACGCAATACTTCTTCAGGCAGTCCTGATTGACCTAAGCTTTTATGTTTCAGCTACTCCACCATCTACACCATGTTCCCTGTGTTCTCCCTGGTGTTGGACAAGGACGTGAAGTCAGAAGTTGCCATGCTCTACCCAGAATTGTACAAAGATCTGCTGAAGGTGCATAGTCACGACGGCAAGCTGTGTGTTTTTGATGCTGGTCCTCAAATAGGAACGACCATAGCGTTACACAGAATCATATTCTATGTTATTAAAGTACAAGGCCGGCATCATTTTATGGTTTTCTTGTTGACAACATTCAGTGAAATAACCAAAAGAGACTATGTCTGTGCCTCTGCCCAACATCTCTGTGACTATTGTCTGTCTAGAAAATTGCAGATATATTGCTTAACTTTGGTGCCACATTTGTGTCAAAAAAACAAACACGGCAAACAAGTGACAGAGCTTTCTTCTTCGATCCATTGTACTTTTTCCTGGAACAGACTTAACATGGATGTTTGAGGAAAATCGGTACATTGTAGAGATGTATTCTGGTGACCAAGTGACTTGTTTTTAATGTGTTTCTGGACAACAATGGAGCAGCAAAGGTACACATCTGCTGTTATCCAGCCAGGCAATACTTATGGGGAGCCGCACCGTCACCGGCCCCCACACCTGCCTGCCGCCACCTTCCCCCTGGCTTGTTTACACCGGGATTTTGTAATTACAAAACGAATCGTATCGTTTATCTTGTTTTTCTCTTCACAGGGCCGCCCACTTTCTTTCAAAACGTTCCTGATATGGGTGCTAATAAGCATCTACCAAGGTAAGGAATATCACGCAGAATAAAAAAAGTCCCTCAATCATAAAAGCTTAGCTCAAAAACGTATGATACTTAGTGATATTTATGTAGCGACAATGACATATAGCACCACTATACATTGACACACAGCAAAATTGAGACTGTGTGTGTGTGTTGCAAAGCTGCTCCTACTTTGCGTGCCTTATGTGTGCTATGTGGAGTAGAAACTGCTGAAAGGTTAATGGTTAAATATTAAAAGTTGCTTACAGGCAGTGGTTGTATTTACTCGTTTTTCATTTAGCAGACACGTTTATCCAAAGCGACTTACAGGGAATTTAGATGCATGTCATTTATGAGCAAGAAGGGGTTTGGCATCTTGCAGACATTGGGTTCAAACCCAGAACCCAGAACCCTCACCGGGAGTCAAACACCCAGAATCCTCACCAGGAGTCAAACACCCCTAACCACTACACTATCCTGCCACTTCTCATTTTGTATTGTTCATTCCAGTTGTCTAAAATGGGAATATATACTGTATACACACAATGAGAATGAGAAGGACCCTTATGTCATATGATGAGGTATCGTCATGTCATGTGACTTCTCCTTGGTCCTCTGCAGGCAGCATCATAATGTACGGTGCCATGCTGCTGTTTGAGTCTGAGTTCGTCCATATCGTGGCCATCTCCTTCACCTCGCTCATCCTCACCGAGCTGCTGATGGTGGCGCTCACCATTCAGACCTGGCACTGGCTGATGATCGTAGCGGAACTGCTGAGTCTATCCTGCTACATCGCCTCGCTCGTGTTCCTCCACGACTACATAGGTGAGAGAAGTCATTAAAACACAAATTATACACAATAATGCAGGTTTTCCCAACACTTGGGGTCGGGACCCCACTTGGGGTCGCATTATGAAGTCGCGGGGGAGAAGCTGTCGATATTTGGCGATACATTTTTTATTTGAAATTAAAAGGTTTGAAAGGTCTCGTAAAGGCCCTGTCTATACAAACGGACAGAATGATTCGTATCCACGAGCGAACTGCTACTAACCACTTAGTGTGGCGCGATGTTCATAGAGTTAAAAACAGAAGGGTATGGAATCTGATGCAAGTTGGGGCTGCAGTCATTTTCTGACCTCAAATTGGGGTCACAGGCCCAAAAAGGTTGGAAACCACTGCAGTAATACATAGACGTTCTACTCAAAGCAAGCAGTCGTGACGGTGTATTATTTGGACATTGGTTATGGACACTAAAATAACTGCAGTGTCCATGTTTCTAAACATATCCATCTGGGGTGCTTGCTTGTATCCAGCGTTTCCTAACCTTGGAATACCGCAGCGTTAATAATAATAATGGCGGGGAGCTTCCCTTCGTGCTAGTCCTCTAGTGTGCCATTGTCCTTGTTATGTTGGGCCATCAGGAAAGCCTGAGGTGAACACGGTGACACGTTGTCCTGGTCCGGAGCAGATATTGGCATACCATAATATTAAAAGGGAAATCCTTGTTGCCTATACAACCGCATTGCAAACAAAACAAAATAGACTTGTTTTTGTATTTTTAAAAATGTACAATCCAGATTTGTAAGTGTTTTTTTATAAACTTGTCGAAGGTAAACATTTGTTATTTATGTTCAGTGATCTTTGTTTTCAGCCTGTTGGATATTTTATTTCTTGGCCTATGTGAAGGAAAATGGCAATCTTATTTATGCTATGCTAAGACTAGTCATACATGCTAAAACTGAGCTTTTCAAACCTTTCCAAACCTTTATTTTGGGTCTTTATGTAGGGTGTGGAGGCTCAGTTTTAGCCTGCAATCTAGACCACTGAGAATCATGACTGGAATGTGGTCAAATGTTGCCCTTTTTGGACACACTTTTTGTAGGCTTCGGTCTTAAAAGTCAAATTTAGTCTGAAAGCATCTTTATCTAGAACAATGGCTTGTACCTAGATTTATTTAGATTTTCTTTGAGCCATTTATTTATTTTCCAGTGTTTATTTATTTTTCAATTTTCCAATGTTCAAGCTTAATTGACTTTATCTGTAGCTCTATTCATAGCAACGCCCAAGAATAGCAGTGTGAAAAGCAGCATTTATTTGTTATTTATGCGTTTTTAAATTCTATTATTTTGATGATTCTTTAAGACCTTGTATTGACAACAACATATACTTTTAGGATCATTAATATTACACGTTTATTGAATATCACATGCGTATACATTTTTTCACTTTTCTTTTTTGTTTGTAGGACATTGATCTCGATCATACCCTATTCGTGCTTCGGCTCTGCGTGTCTCTCACACATCTCACCCACCTTTATCATGACCCTTGACCTTTTTCTTTACTCTCTCTCTGCCTCTCTCTCTCTCTCTCTCTCTCTCTCTCTCTCTCTCTCTCTCTCCTTCTCCCCCTCCTGCCCCTCCCCTCCAGATGTGTATTTCATCGCCACGGTGTCGTTTCTGTGGAAGGTGACCGTCATCACCCTGGTCAGCTGCCTGCCGCTGTACATCCTCAAGTACCTGCGGAGGCGATTCTCCCCGCCCAGTTACTCCAAGCTCACCTCGTAGAGGAGGAGCCGCACTGTCACCGGCCCCCACACCCGCCTGCCGCCATCTTCCCCCTGGCTTGTTTACACCGGGAGGTAGAGACAGGGCTCAGCCCCTCTGCCAAAAATAGCCTGCGCTTCAGGGGAGGCGAGGGGGGCCCTGCACCACCTGTATTTATTTATTTATTTATTTATTATGTATCTCCAATTGAACAGATCCTTCCGGGGCTCATTCGCAAGGGAAGTTGAAAAGAAGAAAATCCTTTGTTTGGATGGTTTGTTTCTTTGTTTGTTTGTTTCTGAAAGGGAAAGTGTGTTGTGATTTTTTTGGATGTGTTTTTACTGGTGTTTTTATGCTGCATGAGTTTGATGCGAAGCCTGTCGAGGAGGCCTGTTTGTGGTACTACACCTACAGAGATCTGTAAACTGGAAGACGTCAATACAGTAACTTACTAACACGAGTATCGTACAGTAAACGTTGATCAATGTTTTGTAATCTAAATTACAAAACACTATTTTGAAATGTAAGGGAAAGTTGTATTTGGTAAGTGAATAACAAGGCTAACGCTACTCATCGTTCCGCAGACGTGTAATCAGGTTTGTTTGAGGGGCTCTAATGATCCTTTAGTCATATCTAAAACAAAACAAAGAGTGAAGCCTTATTTTTGCCCAAGCCGGTCATATATTCTCAGGACCTGATCACACTCTCCCTTAACCACGCGCTATACATGGATACTGATAATTATACGATAAAACATTTCAGAGCATGGAACGCGTCGGTGCGTTTGTTGTGTACTTGTTGTGCGTCATTTCCTGCTACTAAACCTCAACATGATGGAGGCGGTGTGGTTGTTTACGTAGAGTGACCCATGGTCTCTGATGTTAAACCAGTCCATGTCTTTTTTGACAGTTACTAGTGTTTAAGGAACATGGTCAGCAAAAAAAATAAAAAGTTAAATGGGGCACCTCGGCTGCTCCTAACTGGCGGTGTGTGTGTACAAGCAGGGATAATAGGCCTCCTATGTGTCCACTTCAAGAAGCTAACACTGGCCATGTTTTAGCATTGCATGATGACTCACTCTGTCGCACTGACCCAAAGCTAAATCCAGCTGCCCTCTTGTCTGGTTCTCTAACCAGGAGCAACCAATCAAAATGCCACCGCTATTGCTGACCTCCATGAATTTACCTTAGTCATATACGAATGGGATGGAATCAAAAGGCCTAAGCCAAGTAGATTGTGGATCATCACTTTAGTATTAGTACACATTCGCAGTCAATGAGACTTCCTCTTAACGAATTAATTCTACTGGCCGCCAATGAAGCAAATGGTTAGTAATGATTTTGCTCGATTTTCCTTTTCTGTATGTGTGCGTTTGTGGACCGTTTTACAGATATCAATATCATGAAATGGTCAGTGTGCTCATAATGGTAACCTGTAGAAAACATTGAAGGAAAAAAAAGAAAACCTACAAAGGTGCCATCAGTACTGATTTCTTGGATGAGTTTGATTCAATATAAAACCCATTTACTTTGCAACTTTTTGCACAACCTTTGTAATGATTACACGTTTTTGTTATAATGACATTGTAAATGGAAAATGAATGGAGGTTAATTAACATGTATTTTGTTAAGACATGATTAGTGTGATCGTGCTTGTAAATAACTATTTTTGATTAAGCTTTTTTCTTTGTTTTATTAACTTATCTCTGGTGAGCCAAATGAAAAAAAAATGGAGAACTGAGTTGATAATGTTATTATGATTAATAAAATCTCATGTTTTCTTTTTCGTATGTGTGTGTGCGCCATTTCCTCTTTAGAATGTGTTGAATCTCCTATACATTGAGTTATAACCGGCATGTTTGGCCCCTTTTCACCAGCGGAGGGAGTCCCTGATGCTTGATATCTTCTCCCTGCAAACCACCTTGGCCATCCCATAATAAACCGCATCTTTCACAGAGTCACTCCTTTGCCATTTGACGTGGTTATAAATCTATAGATCTAAACAAAAAGATAGTTTATGGATTTGTTCATTACTAATGATTGTCATTCTTAATTAAAGTGAAGAAATCTTGCGTTGCTCATGCAGTGGATGCTGGAAATGTAATTGGATTAGTTAAGTCAGACTTTATTTTCAAACCCCTTGTAAAAGTACCACACTATGTATTTCAGTGTCAAAACTCAATATTGTTTTATTGCCCAAGTGCGTAGGTTTATACCATTAAAGGAAACCCATTAACTTAATCAGTCTCATAAAGCTGAAATTCCACCCCAGAATCAACAGAGCCGCCTCTTGGCTTTGACGCTCAAGGTTTCCTCTTTGGGCTTCTACAGGGCGCCGATTGGACTACTGCCAAATGTACAATCCAATCAGTAGAGAGAGCAGGTCAGTGAGTTTTGATTTGGAAAAACTGGAAATGGGTATAGCTTACTGATAGAACATGCATTAAATATCCTGGCAGGAGGATTACATGTTGCTACGTCTTATTATTGGCACTTCACAACATTCATTACTTGATTGTTTTTTTCCATTCTGGAAATATCTTAACATGCTCCTCCCAATGGAACAGTGTAAGAGAGAGAGAGAGTGTGTGTGTGTGTGTGTCTCTTTCTAATTCACAACAGAATACACCAAAAATATGCCATACGCTCATTGACTTGAGTGGCTAAGACAAATGACGCTATGGAACTTGTGTGGGACAGATACAATCGTACAGCCAGCGTAACCATGCCAACCAACTTTCCTAGAGAGAGCGCTAGGCTATGGATCCTATTGGAAAGTTTGTGACCTAGGTCAACTGGAGCTACTGTGAGGTTCATAACCCCTTTGGTTATGAGATAAATGAACGTTTTGTCACATCAACCTATAGATCTTAATGGTAGCAGTTCATTAGCCTAACATATGTATACAGGGTGTGCTATAGGACAGCAGCATAGTGTTAAGTTTGCAGTGGCCTTGTCACCCTTAAAGTTTTATTTAGTTTGTATTGATATGAAATAATAATAACCCAACTATTCAGTAAAGATTAATTGTTTACTATATACTGTTCTTAGTCCTGTGTAAACACAGGACCCCAGTGATGCCAGGCTCCCCATAGAAACATTGCAAAGAATGAACACACACACCCTTTTTCTATGGCTATTTATAGCGGTGCAGGACTGGAATGCTTTGAGTTGTCCTAGCACCCATCAGGGCTGAGGAAGCTGTGCAGATGTGTTTCCTGGCCTACTGTGTGGGACCCCTTGTGATAAATGAGCACCAGGTCACCACAGTCCACCATCACACTGAACATCCAATCTCCACATTATGTTTAGATCAAATATATATGTGAACCTTTATACCTAGCAACCTAAAGCTTGCTAGGTTGGAATGTGTATTTTTGATGTTGTGTTTAGAATTTTTGTGGCACTAGAGGATGTGGACGGACGGACATAGAACAGAATTTAATAGAACTTTAAAGCTGGGTCAGGCAGAGTGTAAAGTAGACGAGCTAGAGACAGTGATCCTGTTTCGTTGTACCTATTCCACAATACGGCTACTAAGAGGGAAAAATCCATGAGCTAGTCAGTCAGCTACTTTCCACTGGACTTAAGATGCTCCAATTCTATGCTTTTATTTTTTACAAACAGAATATCGATCTGAATCAGGTTACATAACAAGGTTGTTTAACCCAGCGTGGAGGTATGCAGTTTCCATACTGATGGAACATATTAGTTCATACCGTTTGGAAAAAGCAGCTAAATGTTTTCCACAGATCTCAAGTTCTGGCAGGAAGGAAACGGGATTCCTTATTGCACAATGGCAATACCAACGCTTTCCAAAGCAGAGTCTGCCAGTGGTGGGCTTTCTACAGCCTCACAAGCTATAGACGTACATCCATGCAATCGATTTGCTTTAAAAAAAATCAATATAATGGAGAGAAAGAAACTCCTCCTTTGTGAAACACGGTTTACAATAGGTCTTGTTTATATGCATATATCTTTTAAAAGGTTTGTTAATAATCTACTATTTATTATTATTATTATTATTATTATTATTGTTTTAACTTTGACATATGTAAATAAGTTATTTAGAAGCAATATCTTGTTATTCATTGAGTCATGTTATAACTTGGTTATAAATTACACATCAAAATGTCAGTCCAGGTTTTGCTGAGTTGTTCAGGTCCAACGTCATATTAAACTGTGCCTGAGTCACAGTAATACATTGGGAATTTAAGTGTATAAGTCTATTAACTTAATTTCTATGAATAGTTATGATGCGAACGGACCAGTTTTGGATTTTTAATTTTATATCAGGCAAATGAATAAGGCAACTTTTTTCTTTTTTTAATTCATGCGTTGTGTTGCCCCCAAAATTTCCTAGACAGAATTTCCATGAGCCATGTTTCAATGTAGCATTTCCATATCAAAGTTCCACTGTTTGGATTCAACTACTCAATCACACGTTACCCTTGGAAAACTATAACAGGGGGCAAAGCTCTAACCCAGACTATCCTACTTCACTGAGCTGTTTCTCGAGTGATGGAAAATGCTGCACGGACCTGGAAAAAGTGGACTCTCCAAGTTAAAAAAACGGAAGTGCATTTTGGCTGTCTGGACTCGGGCAGTTTTCCTTTTCCCAGCCTGTGCCGTATTAATTTACTCATTCATAATTTCAGTTGCATAAGAGTTCCATAGTGGTGGAGTCACTTACATGTGTTAGACGAGGCCCAGTCAGAGAGTTACCCCCAAAAACATGCACTGCTCCAGCTACTACGGGTCGCAGACTCAGTCCCCTTGTTCAACCGACTCTCTAGCACAGACTCTATCAGACGTACTAATCTATCGCAATCCAAAACAGATCCTCTCTTTGCCCACCCAAAGAACACTGATGAGTTGGCTTGCGTCTGACTTCATTGATGCCAGCACTGTTTCAGGCAATGCAAATGGTGTACACATATTTCCAGTTAGATGATTTAGATAAAAACCTAAGAAGAGAGGGATTAGCTACATGTTTTATATTTCCATTGACGGCCTTCAGTTTTAGGTTTTAATTCAGAGTTGGCATAAGAACAAATGGTTAGTAAAGGCCATTGAGGTAATGCAGTAATAGGGACATAAATCATAAGAATAAGTCAAAGTAAGTAGGCATTTTATTTGGGTTCCTCTAAACAGGTTGTGTATAGGCCTACTGAACAAATCATTTATTATATCATGTGTTAAATATTAAGATTATACACGGTAAACTACACAGAATTCAAATTATTCATTATTCATTCAAAATGTCAATAATAAATACGACAAGATACGACAAGAGATAATGAAGTGACATAACAAGATAACATTAGCTACAACTTTCTGGTCAGGACATTTTTTCCAATGTGTGGATCCAATGATCCACACAAGAGTACATGCCAACAAACTGCAAACATGCTGCTCTTCTTCCCAAAAACATAAGGGATGCTTTCCATTATTTGTAACATATCATAACATATAAGCTGATGATACACATTAGCCAATCCAAGCCTGCAGCCTTGAGGGCTTCCTGTTTACATACATCTGCTGACAATCATTTTCAATTGTAAGTGCATGGCTGCAATTATTTAGAGTATAGTCTCTATAGGAGTAGTCCCAGCAAAGGTCAATAAGTTGAGCGTTGCCTCAAACCTATAGTCTCACAAGAGACTATAGGTCCCAAAAAAGACTTTAAATTAATCATCATCTAAAGTCTGATGGCAGACGAGCTTGAATATGGGTGAACGGGGCGTTTCTCTTTTTTTCGCTTCATATTTGTTTCCACCAATCATGTTGCTGGAAGCGCGTACTTGGCGAACACAAACTCGGCCAGCAGTAGTAAACTGTAAAAACGGTCTGTAAAGGTTTCAAATCAACACCATGCAGACTGGCCACTGTAGGAATACACTTATTAAAATCCCCTTCTGAAAGCTTTGCCTATTTGCACAAATCAGTTTCTCTGTAATATCTCTGAAACAAGGCGTAACTCCGCCCCTTCAGTTGTTGGTTTCCGGCCCAGGCTCAGTGCCGTCTCCCCCCAGAGGTTCTGCTATAACATACGAGATTACCTCTAGCCAAAACAAGTTGCACTTCTTGACTCTGTATATGAGCTCATGGTTGCTGAACATCTCGTGTGGGTTTGCTGTTGTTGTTGTTGTTGTTGTTGTTGTTGTGAGAGAAGGTTTTGAGAGATTTAACTTACTTGTTGGGGGGGGGGGGTTCTGCTGGGTTGTGGTT
>OOFB01013107.1:0-13179 GCA_900323305.1 Trachyrincus murrayi | reverse complement strand
CAGGGTGGTGATGGGGTGTTAGATCCTGGTAACGCTTCTTGGCCAGGTTGTTAATGAATTTCTGGTTCATGTTCTCAATACAGCCAAGCACAATCTTGCCGTCTCCACACTTTGCTGAGATTCAAATCATGGATGTTGTTCATGTTGTACTCAGGAAAGGTTAACTCTGTAACACATTAACAAACAAGCAAACTATTCTATTGAATATTGACCATTAGAGTTTTCAAACACCAACCATAGGTGTTATGCCTACATTAATGTAACTGATGTTTCTTAACACTGTAATTGGTATGTAAATGCAGATGATTATATCAAATTATACCTGAAAAGTTTTACAACTTGTTGTGAGTGTGACCCCTTAAATGTCAGCAAGTCCTGAAGAATAGGCCACTTTTTCATTGCTTTTTCCCCCCAAGTATCACTTGTCTTTGTCAAATAATAGCCTAAACTTTCCATTAAAAAATAACAAACATTTCATTAAAGTGATAAACAACGGTAAAGTTTCCATTGAATATAGTTATTACCAACATGGAAACAAGATGGCTAAGCAAGACTTAACCACCAAGTAGTCTGGCTTCATAATTCACTGAAATAAAATAAACAGTTGGAAGCACAACATTTGGTCTAGCAAAGCATTTACGATGTTGAAAGACATACAACTGCAAACATAGGACAGTCTTTAAACTGTGTAGCTCAATTTGATGTACCGTATCAAGGCATCGCGACGATTTTTTTCGTATTTTTTTCTAAGCCTACGGTAATTTTTTCATCCCTACAATGAAGTTCTTGTGCGCTACTGTCTGAGAGAAGCCGCAGAAATGCCTTGGCGCATGAGCCGGAGACGTCATGGATTCCTGAGTGTGGGCTTTGCAGGAAAGCCCTGAGTCTCCAACATGGACCGGCTCCAGGTTTCCATGGCAAAGCGCATAAACAGGAGGAAACACTGAGGGAATCCCGGTATTTTACAGCATTGGACCATTATAAACACCCAGAGCGGGGAAGGAAGCCGCTCTTGATACTCAAGTAATCCTTAGAGCAAGGAAAGGGACTTCATACCATAACCGACTGCTATAGAAGCTGATGCAGCTTCACGCTTTTGTACATATAAAGAGAGAGAGAGAGTTGCGTCTACAGCAGCCTAAACTTACAGCTCAACTTTTTGAACACACCAAAGGAGTGTTTCACCTAGCTCTTCATTTTTCCCCGACGAAGGTGGTCTCAACTGTTATGGTTACGAGACAACTTTTTTTTTTAGCCTTTACAACTTTTCCCCACAAATGTTTAAAGAGGCTTGGAGACTGGCACAGTACCACACGATGAGGTCGATGGATCAAGGTATGGATGCCGCGCGTGGTGAAGTGTGAATGATTATCTGGTAATCAAAACATTTGATTTTTAACAGACAAAATATTCGTTTTCCTGTGTGATGTTCTTAACTTTAACTGTTGTGTTCGTAAAAAAAAAAAAAGTTATAAGTAAAATTGTAGGCGTCGTACCCGTCATTAGTCCACGCGCAAGGTAGCCTTTTGGGCGGTAATATGCCCGCATGCCAACGGTAGCTAACCAGCTGTGTGTTGTTAGGGAGGAAAGGGAAACACGTAGCCGTTTAAGGCTACAAATAACAGCTAACTACGTCACTACAACCAAACACACGGCCATAAAACTACGGTATGTTAATTTGATAATGGATACAAAAGAGAGAGATTCAATTCGAGAGGAAAGTCTGGTTACGTCATGTGTTTGTATGTCGTTTTCGCAAACAAACTTCAGCCTACTACAGGAGTCGACACGCATGATATGCCAATGTTGCCAATACATTTTTTCGTTGTCATTGTTTTTGTATTAAATGTGGCTGTTTGCGAAGTTAAAAAATAAGTGTGGGATATTTAAAATCTAATGGAATCATAACCTACTCAACGACTGCGGTTACGGATCTGCAATGCATGTTTAGATTAGTTCGTTTAGATTAATTTATGTTGATTTATACAACTATACTGTATAGGCCTATATGTCAGTTTCTTGTGCAGTTTCTCATGACGCCACTGTCAGGGCCCATGTGCTGGCATAGGCTCCTATCTATTTGTGTGGGTAGAAGGAGGAGAATGGCTCGTTTGGATAGGCGTGAGCCTTAAGGCATTTCCATAAATTAACAATGTCCATTGCTTTGGAAAAAAAATAGAAAAATAAATTAGTGCGCACCCATCCATGGGCGCGCACGCACTTACACACACACACACACACACACACACACACACACACACACACACACACACACACACACAGTAACGTCACCGTAATGGTTCATTTTGATAGGTCTACATCTATTGCGTAATTGCCACATGTCAGACACCCGGGGGCAGCAGTAAGTCAAAGATTCTGCTGTTCTGCTGAGGCTGTCCATTCACTTCAAATGTACTTGCTTAAACCTTTATTCACAAATAATGAAAACAACTAACCAATTAAAATGCACACACGAAATCTAGCAACGGGGATCGAAAATACAGTCCTGCCTTCAACTTTTGACTAAAGTGAGAAAGTTGAAACAGGAAACTTCACTGCTTGCTTCGTCCTGCTTTTGTTTCTCGTTGCATCACTTGCTTGCATATTCACAACTGCAGCAACAGGTGAACAGGTTCCCCCCTCCAATACATCTCATCTCTACACTCGCGTCTCTCTCTGTCTCTCTCTGTCTTTCTCACGTCGCATGGCCTCAGTTAAAGACGTGGCAAGTGTTCTACTTTCCTACTGAAAAAATATGTATCTTATTCGTTTCGCCTGAACTGGAAAACAAGCTAAATAAGACAAATGACATCTTTTTACGACGAAAACGAGTTGGCGGAGGACCTCAGCCAAATGAACTACCCTGAGGAGGATTTGGAGTTCGAATATTTGTTTGAATACGAACCACCTAGTAGCGATTTTGCCGGGGGAAAACAAGGTTGGTCTGACTGTTGTTAGCGTGATGCCATTTAATCCTCACTTAATATCCTACTTATTTTCTCGCACAGATAAAATAGGCTACTATTAAATAAAAATAGTAATACGAAACGAAAGTTAATTTGACATCTGTCAAAGACAAATCCATATCCAATATTATAATTTTGATGATGTGGTTAATCAAACATCTATATTAGGCTGCTTGTTGGCATTGCTGTCTGTAAAATATAGTTGATGTGGGGCTTCAGCATCGTTGTCAATTTAATCGACTACAACTCTTGTAATGTAGGCCTAATAGTGAATCTCAGAAAGATTAATCTGTAGGCCTATATGTTCAAACGATCACTGTTTGGTGCAATAACAATGGAATAACAATATTGGAATCACAGCAATAATAATACTACTACTACTGCTAATAATAATAATAATACATGGACTAATAAAGATGTACATCACAAATGAAAAAACTTTGTCTCACTCATTATTAACTGCTGATAGTGTGATGTTGTGATGATGATGTCATGATCTGTAATGTAAGCTAGTATTTCGTTTTGTATGTTGTGTGTTGTTATTCTGATCTCTTATCCACCCCAGATGACCTGAACCTCACGTCCCACAAAGTCCTCAGCCCTGAGACTGAGCAAGCCTTCCCCCCGGAGCAGGCCCCCTACGGCATCAAGCCCTGCAGCCCTTCCTATGGAGGCCACGCTGCCCATGTCCTCGCAGGCTACGATAACCAGGAGGTTTCCCGAAGCTACCTGGACAACCACCACCAGCACCACCACCAGGGTCCCAGCGGCCTGGCTCTGAGCCCGCGCATCGAGATCACCCCCTCCCGCGAGCACTACAACCATGGCAGGGACTCCCTGCAGAACCACCCCCTGAACATCAGCCCCCGGCCCACGCTGACCGTGCCTGGCCACGAGAGCCAGTCCTTTCGGGAGCCCCAGTGCCTGAGCCCTGCCAGCAGCAACTCCTCCACCAGTTGGCACTCGGAGAGCTACTCCCCCTGGGCGTCCCCCTGCGTGTCCCCCGGCAGCGGGCAGACCGCGGCTGACCTCTGCCCCCGCCTGCAGAGCATCCACACCGGAGGCTCCCCACGCACCTCCCCGGGCACCTCGCCCCGCACCAGCCTGGCCGAGGACGGGGGCCTAGCGGGACCCAGCCCACCATCCCCCAGGCCCGGCTCGCGCTCCACCTCGCCGCAAGGGAAGCGCACCTACGACATGTACCGCAACCCGGGTCTGATCCCAGGCCACCGCTCCCGCAGTCCCTCCCCGTTGCAAGCTGGTCATGAAGAGTACAACATCGCGGCCCACTACGGCACCCACCACCACCACGGCAGCACTTTCCACCACAGCAACACCCTGGCCAATGTGATGAATGGCTTTGGCCCCCTCCAGCCCGGGCTGGTGCCCAGTAAGATCGTGAAAACGGCCAACCAGGTGTACACCCTGTACCCTGAAAACCCAGTGGAGGGGAACTACCTGGTCTCCTGTGACCAGGACGTGAAGACCATGCCTGGCTCCGAGCCCTTCTTCGTCATCCCGCCCATCTGGCCCAAACCTCTGGTGTCCAGTATATGCAGGTACACAAAACCTGATGAATGAGCTTTTTACACTGCTCTACTGATGTGATTATGGTGTCCCATTTACCAATACCAATATAAGTATTATGAATAAAGTGTAAATATATATACATATTTATTTTATATTAGTGTAAGTTATACGTATGTATGTAATGTATGTACGTGTGTGTGTGTGTGTGTGCATTTCATGAATAAATTTTGTTCCCACCTTTGTTTCCTGGTTGGGCTTCTTCAGCAGCATCCCGATGGCCTCTCTCCCTCCCCTGGAGTGGCCCATGCCCAGCCGCACGGAGCAGCATGAGCTCCACATCGACGTGCAGCCCAAGCCCCACCACCGGGCCCACTACGAGACCGAGGGCAGCAGGGGGGCCGTCAAAGCACCCACCGGAGGGCATCCCGTCGTCCAGGTAAGATCACTAGGAACACTTGAATGAATGAACGAGTGAATGAATTGATCAAGTGAGTGAGTGACTGCGGTTTTATTTTTGTATTTTGTATTACTTATTTTATTGTCTGACTTATTTTATGACTCTTATTACGAGTTGTATATGAATACAGATACAGGTGTTGCTGCTGGCGGTATATTGGCAGCTTTAGGCATTCGTCTCCACTTTGGTGCATTCTTCCGTGTTCAGAGGATTTCCATGTCATGGTATTTCCTAGTCATTATGCAGCCGCCATCGCAGCAATGGTTCTGGCCTCCAGACATGTGTATGAAAATAGCTACGCAGGTTACTGTGACAGCTCTGCCAGTGTTTTTGCAACACTGTTCAAATCCAACGGTAAACAAAGCCTGATGCATGTGACACGCCGAGACAACCAGCATCCTCATGAAAACCCGAAAAAATAGAGCTGAACAGCACAGACTCAAGGGTGTTGTTGTTTTTTTTATCTTGCTTAAAATAGTATCTGTTGGCTGAAAATACTGCTGTCACCCTCCCATAGTCTCATGGTTTTAAACCACACAGTCATATCCGTGTTCATCGTGGCCATTGCTGCCAGACAAAGCTCAACACTCAATACTAAAGTTGTTTACTATTGATTTTGATACTGTTAACAGCTTCCTGTTGGACATAATTGTAGGTTTCACATCTGTTTTGAAATTTTTTTTTACTGTGTTACCGTGACAACGTCTTGCGGGGGGCTTCCCAGTTGCTGTTAATGGAGGTTAAATTGGATTCCAATTCTTGTATATAATGCATAACCCCACTATAATAATATAGTGGGGTTAAAAGCAAAATATTTTTTATTTGTGACCCTCTATTAATACCCACCCTGACCTCAGTCTCGCCTAGTTTGTCAGGGCCATTCAGATAGACAAGGTCTGGCTAGACATTGCTAACCCCCAACACACACACACACACACTTTCTACTTTTTCCCCTTCCCTCATTCACCCCCCCTCCACACCACCACCACTCTCTGACCATCTCAGTTTCTCTCTCTCTCTCTCTCTCTCTCTCCGAGACTCCCGTACTCCACTTTACTTTTCCTAGCCCGCTCTCTCGCTCATGACTCATCATCACTGCCGCCGGCGCCATGACAACCACCTGTTCACATGGCCCGTGGAGTGTTTACGGCGAACTTCCTCTACTTCAGTGGTTTTGTCAGCCAGGTTGCCATAGTGTTTTTTCCCCCTTTTTTTCTTCTTCTCATTCTCCTCCTCCTCATTCAACAGCTGGTCAAGTTTGCTGCAATGTAAACATTATGGTTTTGACTATAAAACATGAAGTGCTGTTCATTTAAGTAGTGTAATATATATTTTTTTTATAGTTGACGTTAAAAATAAAAACAGCAACAATTAAACAGTTAAAAAAATAGAATGACGTTTTTAAGTTTGACGATAAACACTGTTAAGTTGCATAACCTGCGTTTGTCATTGTCGTCTAGATGCAAAGGTAGGCCTACTGTGGTTTCTGCACATTTCCTCACTTATTGTTCTCAGGTTTCGTGTCAGTGCAACCCCGCCTTTCCCACTCTTCCTCTCACTCTTTCTCTATCGCTCACATGCAAAGTCACTGAACACACTGAACACTGTAAAACCCCCAAAACAACTAACCACCACACACACACACACACACACACTTCAATTGCAGGTGCAATCCATCCACTGCTCTTTGTGTCTACAGCGTGATGTTAAAAGTCTGTCCCTCCATAAAGCTTTTGTCAATCTGTCGTTCGTTGTCATTTACTTCTGGAGTGGGTGGTTCCCGTTCTCAAAATTCAGGCAAGACAGAATTTCACTCTTTGCTTGTTCTTTTGAGTTTGCAAAGAATGAATATAAGCTATGCTGCAACATGTATATCGTTAGATATAATTCTGAGCCCAATGAGTTGCCTAAAATGTGATGAGTTCTGAATAGGCCTGGGCAAGTTCACTTACCTACTATTTATATACAATCAACACTTTCACATTCATTAAAGTAGAAGACAAGAATAACTTGAGGAAGGATTGACTTAAGGAATTGAGGGATTTCTGGCATGTGTAGCGAACAGAATTATTTGGTCTGCATTTGGATACAAATTCTACTGCCGCGGGTATGTTGAGCTTCTCCTTTGACTTGACAGCTGCACGGCTACAAAGGCAAGGAGCCCCTGGGCCTGCAGATCTTCATCGGCACAGCAGACGAACGCATCCTGAAGCCCCACGCCTTCTACCAGGTCCACCGCATCACCGGCAAAACCGTCACCACCACCAGTTTTGAGAAGATAGTCAACGGCACCAAAGTCCTGGAGATTCCCCTGGAGCCAAAGAACAACATGAAAGCCATGTGAGGATTTTCATGTTGTATAGCTTCAGAATTGCAGGGGAACCATGCAAGATAGTCTCTAGTATTGGCTTAGCTTCCAGCCCTCTGCATTTTTTATATACATTTCTCAATTAATCTCTACATTTCTCAATTCCCTTCTAGTGCGTAGTTGGTCATTTGTTCAAATGATTCATATTTTTACCACTTGTTAGCCAATGCCTTTAATTAGATAGACTTTTCTGAGCGGTGAGTGTTACGCATGAATGCGGAAATGTACCCTGGCATGAATTAGATCTAGTTTCTCAATTTAGCATGAGAAACACTAGTGTTGGATGACTCAGTAAAAGCATGTTTTAATAGTATATTTAAAGTATATTAATTAAAAAACAAACTGTATTCATGCAACATTGTCTTTCAATGTGCACCTACACAGACCCACTGTCAGTTTTATATTACATACCGTTCTGTTTATTTATTTCATATTTTCACTTTTTGTTTTTTTCTCACAGAATCGACTGCGCCGGGATCCTGAAGCTCAGGAACGCAGACATCGAGCTGAGGAAAGGAGAGACGGACATCGGGCGGAAGAACACCCGCGTCCGCCTGGTGTTCCGGGTGCACATACCTCAGTCGGGAGGGCAGCACATCTCGCTGCAAGCGGCCTCTCACCCCATAGAGTGCTGTAAGCAACCGCCTCAGTCTCATCAACACATGTCATTATACACACACACACACACACACACACACACACACAAGGATTGGCAGGGCTTGAAGCTGAGGTTTTATGGGCAAGGGGTTCTTGGTCGGGCTTCTTGGTAGTGCTTCAGGGCCTTTTGCGTGTCCAGTGAGTTTTGACAAATGCTCTGTAAAATGTCTCTGGAGTAATATGTATGGTGGGATGGGGGGTGTGTCTTGATTGGCAGGTTGCACCAGTCTGGAGTGTGCGTGTGTGGGTGTGTGGGTGCGTGCATGGGGGTGTGTGTGTGTGAGTGAGGTGAGTGTGTGTGTGTGTGTGTGTGTGCTACATGTGCACATGCATATAGTAGCTCTGCACATATCTGTCTGACTTTGTGTACACTGATCGCGTCTCTGTTTGGTTGCTGTATATGCAGCCTATCAGTGAGTATGTACATACATGTTTATTAGGCACCTAATCAAAAGTCAAACGAGGCCCATTATTAAGCATTACGCCACTCGCTTGTCAACAAAAGGAATGCTCTGCACATCCAGTGCCCACTAAAATCCTGATGACAGAACATATGATGTGTCCACAGGAGATGTAATTTCCCTTGGTAGGCCTTCCTATCTCACACCAGGATATTACCATTAGATGAACATCAGATCTATTGCAGTCAGTAAAAATACAATCAAGCGTAAACCTGCGTAGTGTGCAGCTTTACGATCGCGGCACATCTGCTGGGCCGGCCGATAAGCAAACTGTGTCAGGAGTGGTGTGTTTGAAGAGACGGGATCTCTCGTCTTATCCTCCTCGTTGTTTTGTTGACTCACACGGTAGTAGGCCCAAACAAACCTGCTCAAAGGTCAGAGGAATGTTTGCCGACACCTTAGCTTGTGCTCCAGTGGGTCGAATGGCACCTGAACTGACGCGAAATGAGAAGTGACAACACGGCAACACCGACAAAGCGGTTGTGTATTCTCCTGATTTTATACTCACTCTCGTCCGTGTGCTAAAGAGCAGGTGTACTGTACATGTGTGGAACTGGCACGAGCGAACACGTGACACACGTGATTCACGCGGCGTTGATGTTTCTGCTTACAAGGAAGAGCTGTGATTTCCCATCAATCATTTATTGTTATGCATTGACACTTCTTGCATAGTTTTGATGTTTTTCATTCAACATTGAGTGTGAAGGTCCACGGTGGTGGTTACACAACCTAGAATGAACCTGCCATGTCCTTCTCTACCTGAGTCTTACCTACCTTAGTCATTTAGTCATCTTGTTCCCAACCAATGTGCACTGTTTGGGTTGGGTCATGATGGTGATGTCTCTTATCTCTTCATCTACTGTCTCTTATATCTTCTTCTACTGTCTCTTATCTCTTCTTCTACTGTCTCTTATTTCTTCTTCTGCTGTCTCTTATCTCTTCTTCTACTGTCTCTCTCTTCTTCTACTGTCTCTTATCTCTTCTTCTACCGTCTCTCTCTCTCCTGCATGTGGATGCAGCCCAGCGCTCGGCTCATGAGCTCCCTATGGTGGAGAAGCAGGATATGGACGGCTGCTCCGTACTGGGGGGCCAGCAGATGATCCTGACGGGGCAGAACTTTAGCTCCGACTCCAGGGTGATCTTCATGGAGAAAACCCCAGGTGAGTAGTAGGTTAGGGATCCCCAAACTCTTTAACTCTGTAACTCTTTTGTATGGCGTTATTCCCCAACTCGGAAATCCATCCCTTAGTTATTTGCAGTTTCTTAACGTTGTGCTTTTAGTTGCTATAAACCAAACATTACATTAGTGAGCGGCGGCAACGCGATGATGCCTCCTTAAAGCATATGGTTTTGTGACTCACTGACTCCAGAGCTGTCTGATAGAATAGCACTCGGCTCGTAAATGTGGTTGATGCTCTCTCTCTACTGCGACTAGAATCTAGGACCACGTCTTTCCATATCCGGGGTTCCCTGCCGTTGCACCACAGTGCAAAGCAGAGTAATACAGACAATTAGACGTTGGAGAGAAAAAAGACGTACGTACGAAGAGGGATTGCTATTGTTTTGGAGAGTTTCTCGATGACACAGAGTTCTGGACGAGGGCAGCTGTGAAAGCCCTTTGAATGGGAGACAGCTGTGTTTGGCTGTGGCTCCCCTGGCTCCCATGCTCGGCCCTGTTCGGGGAAGACGATGAGTTTTCCCCTCGGCCAAGCACAGCCTCCACAGCTCCCAGCGGCCCCTAACGGCCGGCTCCAAACACCACCACCCAAACACCGCTCCATCCACCTCTACACTCACAATTATAATATTATCCCTTAGAGTTGAGTTGCAACAAAATGCAAAACAAATGCAAGCGCCAAGAAAGCAGTGGTCATACACTTCTGTGAGTAAAAACGGAGCAAATTGATCATAAAAATGAAATTAAGAAGGAGAAGAAGAGAAAAAAGGTTTTGGTGCAATTTGTGGAATCCCCCTATGTTCGCTTGCTGACTCATTTCGGCCATGTGTTTTTCATTTGCTGTTGAACAGAGGGTTTCCCACCTAACTTTAAAACTCTGTGCACCTTCAGTCACGCTGTAAGTCTATAAAAAGGCATCTGAAATTTACAAGCACATTTTGATGACAAGTTTCAAAAGAGCCGTATTGAAACATGTGAGGAAAACATACATAAGGAATCAGAACCAAAGTTGCATATGTGTTGTATGCAGCCAGTGTTGGAAACGGTCATTTCACTACTTTGTAACTAGTAATGTAACTACTGTAATTACTTTTTCAAATTAAATAACGCAATTACAATTACTGACATTGGAATGGGCTCGTTACTCGTTATTTTTGTCTTGCGCCCAGTGCTTACACCTAGGTGCCAAGTGAACAAGAATGACATAATAAACAACGCTATGTGCAACGCACCGATAGAAAATATTGATGCATCTTCTGACATGACAATGGAGCCTAGTAGACACTATATGCCACAACGATGGGAATTATAATTGACCATACTCATTTCACCGCACAGCACAAACGCCAACTGGCTGTGGGGCTTACTATATAATATGCCAAAATATTACATGCCCACAACGATGGGACTTGCAAGTTTTCATTATTAGCCATACTCATTTCACAGCACAAACGCCCACGTGCTTAGCTTTGGGGCTTACAGTAGTGCTGCTATAATGTGGCGATAATAGCAGCACACATGTGCTGCTATTATCGCCACCCTGTTGATCCAAACGACTTTTGCTTTCTCTATAAACAGAGCAAAGGTAGACTCCGTCTGAGACAGAGCGCTCTGCCTCCTGCCTATTATTTCACCATTCATCGAACATCGAGTGGGAGATATCTAAAAAAAACGTTCACCACTCATTGATATGACTGCGTTTGTTGCTTTCTATAATCCAAAGTACTAGTAGTCCAGGCGGGTAAACAGATTATTTGCAAAAGTTTTAAAAATCCAACTGGTGCTGCGCACGTGACAGTGGCGGCCTAATTACCCAGCGACCTTTTTCGCTCAGTGCACTCGCTTGTACCAACCATTGATAGTACCGACATTTCCCGACTTTTTAAGAATAAATTTAAACTAATAAAGAACGTGAAATTGCCTGAAAATTGGTCTGTAATTTAAAATATATATCTGTTTTTATTTTATTTTATTATTTTTGGTTTTATACTATGAGAGGTACCGGATCCACGCAAATAGGTACCGAACACAGGCAGTTTAAAACCTAGAGCTCCCGGATCCTGTTCGGTCATGATCCGGCACAAAACTGTGCATTAATAAGATAATTGAAGCAGACATTTAAAAGTAACACAATAGTTACTTTCCCTAGTAACTAATTACTTTTATATGCAGTAATCGGTAAAGTAACTCAATTACTTTTGAAAGAAGTAACTAGTAACTGTAATTAATTACTCATTTTCAGTAACTTGCACAACACTGTATGCAGCACAACATATATGCTTACAAAACACCATATTGCAGTTTTTATGATTCATGTATTATGCAGTACATATGTAAGATACATATATTGTGACCCTAAACCTGAACTATCTGCCTGTAAATCTAATGTGGAACTGAGATCGTAGAGCTCTACATTACTACAAAGCAGAACTAAGGAAGTAAAAAAAAGTGAAATTGAATAAAAGTATGGCCTATTTGTTTATATACTCACCAATCTCTCAATCTCTTCCAATTCACATAGTGAATGTTTAATATTTATTGCATATATTGTGCAAGCTCTACAGGGTTCAAGATCCTTGAGGGTTCATGAGTTCAACATCCTAATACTGAAAACTCTGTAGTTGACCACAACATGTTTAAAGGGGAACTTTGCAGATTTTCAACCGGCTTTGTATCATTTCAATGTGGGTAGTATATGCAAATGAACAATGTTTACCTTTCCTCCATGTTGCCTGCACCCAGATTTCCCCGCTACTTTTGTCCGCCAGACAGAGGTGGCAAAAGTACACACATTCTGTACTTAAGTAGAAGTACAGATAGTTGTGTAAAAAAATACTTTGATAAAAGTAGAAGTACTGATTCAACTTTTTACTCAAGTAAAAGTAAAAAAGTACAGGCTCTGAAAAGTACTCACAGTAAAAAGTAAAAAGTAATTTTTTAATCTGCAGTTTTTGTGCAAAGCTAACGGAACCTCACGTCATATTAATATAATATAAATATAATATAATAATATAAGGGAATAGGAACTTTATTTCAACTTCTATTACTGCCATTCTGAATGTATTCAGCGTGAACAACAACAAAAAATCATGTCGATGTCGCTGACAGTACTACCGTGACTTCTTCTCCCAGTCATGGACATGACTTCTTCTCCCAGTCATGGACATGACGCCTTCAGCCCTTTCTCCCGTAACGTCTCTGCTATTTCGTTTCGATTTGTATTTTCCGTCGCATTCGTCGATTTACGTTGTACATGATATGCACACCAAGGGGTCGTCTTTTCTATTGTCCGATCCATTTAGTTTGAAATCAGTCTTCATGCGCGCAATGATGCAAAATAAAAATAATCGATAATTCACCTCAAATGCATTAAAACGAAAGTAACGAGCCTGTTTTTAAAATGTAAGAAGTAGAAAGTACAGATATTTGTGTTAAAATGTAGGGAGTAAAAGTAAAAAGTCGTCAGAAATATAAATACTTAAGTAAAGTACAGATACCTGAAAAATCTACTTAAGTACAGTAACGAAGTATTTGTACTTCGTTACTTCCCACCTCTGCCGCCA
>OOFB01013103.1:17769-28659 GCA_900323305.1 Trachyrincus murrayi | reverse complement strand
TGTGTGTGTGTGTGTGTGTGTGTGTGTGTGTGTGTGTGTGCTTGTGAGTGTGTGTGTGTGTTTGTGTCTCTGTGTGTGTGTGTGTGTGTGTGTGTGTGTGTGTGTGTGTGTGTGTGTGTGTGTGTGTGTGTGTGTGTGTGTGTGTGTGTGTGTGTGTGTGTGTGTGTGTGTGTGTGTGTGTGTGTGTGTGTGTTTGCTGCCAATGCTTGCTGATCCGAGCCCCCTGCTCCAGTTTGCCTGTTGTGTTTCCACGTGCAGCTCATCCTGCATAATGTAACAACCAATACCGTACGACCTGCAGCTCTTTAACGTCAGCCTGGATAAGTGTTAGAGATGCATACGGGCTTCTTATCAGGTTTCATACTCGCAAAGCATTCAGGTTAGTTATGTTCATTGAGCCATTGAAAAATAATTTTTGTCTTGCCTGTTATTTAATTACTTTTTAAAAAAGGTTTATTTGATACAGTACGGTACACAATGCATTGCAATGTATGAATCCAGCTGGTTCTAAAAGTAATTTAACTAACTGGGGGAACTGAGTACCACCTCTTCTGGTTGTGTCCATGGTCTTGTTCGTCTGTCTGCATTCACTATTCTGTTTTTCCCAAACAATGCAGTTGTATAATCTGTAATCTTAACACATGTTGACGGTCACCACTGTTCTGCACTAGAAGCCGCGTGGCTCGGTCAGGCCTTACAGAGGAAGGATTATAAATGCTGCTTTTTTGCCAACGAAGACGTCAGAGCTCCAGTTCTGGATTCGTTTCTCAACCAAGTTCAGATAATTGCTGAAATTTTTTTTATTTACAGACCAGCAGTGCCAATGTGACTCGGTGAGTCTTGACTCCCGGAGTATCGCATGTAATGTCGTGTTTGACACGGACTGTGCAGCAGCTACAACGGAGAAACCCTCCGGACACCTAGCGGACCTTCGGACACCTAGCGGACCTGCGGGCACCTAGCGGACCTGCGGGCACCTAGCGGCTGTCGTTACTTCTCGAGGACAAATCTAAATCTATCCGTTGATGTGATACCAAATGACCATCGGCAAAATGTATTCTTTTTCTTTTGCTGAAAAGCCTTTTTATTTTCTGACTTGTGGTATCAAGGTACAGCAGATTTGTTTCGGTGCAGAAGGTGTGAATGTGTGTAAGGGCTGTGGTTGTTGGTTACAGGCGAAGACTCGTCAGGATTATGTAATAATAATGGGGCCTTACCTCTAAGAAGGCAATGTTAACGCCAATTATGATTTTTAAATGATCTAGGTAGTCCTTTGATCTGAAATCCATTAGGATTATTTTCCATTATTTGAGATCAATAATTAACATTCATTTCACCTATTGTAATGTCCTTAGAGAATGGGCAGCAGGCTGGACTGGGATGTTTTTCCAACAACCCTGGGACCACTCATGCTTGGCCAGGCGGCCCAGAAGCCTGCAGGGCCCTCCATCACCCAAATAAATGACATATTGGAAAATGTGCAAATTGTTTTCACAAGGAATTGCTTGCCAAGCGAGTGTCCTGTTATCAAGACAGATTACAAGGTATGCTCACCGGTACAGGACTGTCCCTTAACTCTGGTGGGATCTCACAGTGTTTCTTGGTCTGTTTAGGGTATACAGCCCAACAGCAACCGGATTGTTTATGAATCACATAAAAAAAATTTAACAAAGTATTGACAATATTGGCAATCAGGTGCATCCGTTGCAGTCCCGTGAAGCTTTGTTTTTACACTAACGAAGGAGTTCTGCCAAGGTTATACCCTGTGCAATATGCTGTATAGTAATATAAATAATAAAGTCTTTGATTTGCTTATCGGCATTCGTTTCTTTTCATAGTGTGGAATGCATCCAATATTGTAAATGATAACTTTGGCCTCATCATATTCAAATGACGATAAAACCTGGTAAATGTTTTGCATGCACATCATACATTTGCATACAGCAAATTGAAGAACTAACTTACTTCAACCCTGTCCAGATAACCAATAACTACAGCGGCAGGTTTCATTGCTAGTGGATGAACTGATATCCAGCATAAACTAGAGGATGTTGTGTTGAAGTCGGTCGGCCTGCTGGCATCATACACTGACCTTTGAAGAGTCTTTGACTGAATTTTCACGGAACAATTTCTTCTTCTTCTGAAATATGTTCCCGGTGATCCGTAATCGGTGCCCTGGTGAAGCAACAGATCAAACATGGAAGAACTGCTGTCATGTTTCATTATGCTTTCCCTTCTGTTTGGCTGGGTTCATCTGAACTCTGAATATTATTATTATAATATATTATATTCATTATCTTTTATTTCCAAATTGAGGATCAGAGATCAACAAATCTCTTTTCCTCTCAAGGTTGCATTAGGAGGATATGGCAGAAGTTTGTCTCAAGTCTTGCAGAGTATCTGCAAGTCACACATTTATACTTTCTTCATTCTTTCGGTTAATGGTTAATATGATGGTGGGGGCCATGGAGGTGAAGTCTCTCTGAACTGGCCTTGAATCCCCCCAGCCAGCCTGTCTGGTGACCCTCTCAGCCCCTCAAGTGGGTACCTCAACACTACGCCAACCACCACCACCCCTTTACCCCCCGTCCCACCAGACTCCCCTGCAGCGCGTGCGGTGGGGGGGGTCTCGTCATTAGAAAGAATCTCACCCTGAAGCCCTCCACAAACCGTACCCTTACCGTGTGTGTGTGTGTGTGTGTGTGAGCGGTGGTCAGTATGAGCAGTGTGTTCCTGTCTGTCAGCAGCCCTCTGCTATAAAGCCAGTCTTTATCAGTGGTGTTAAGTGCAGGCCCCAGACGGAGGAGGGTCAGCCCCGGAGCGGAGCGCACTAGAGACACCCGGTCCCGAGTGGCTGCTGGGCCGCACACAGGAAGTGTGGTGGCTGCGGGACGCTGGTGTCTGGGGCCCCGGTGTGGAGCCCATGCCAGGGGTCAGCATACTGCAGGCGCTAATGCAGAGAGACACTCAGCCAAATTGCTCTCTAATTTCCCCTCCGGCTCTCAGGAGAAACGAAAAAACCCAGGGACCCCTTGAGAACGAGACTGAGGATTTGTTCAGTGATTTGTTTTGGCTTCTATCGCTATCTTATATCCATGCCCAAGTTCTAGTTCTCCTGTCCCTGGCAGCGGTGGAGTGTTTTACAAAAAGAGAGGTCGTGAAGAAGCACTTGCTCTCGAGGGATTACAATATGAATAATTTAATAATGAATAATAATGAGACTATGGGCCTTTAGAATTTGATTGATCAGAGGATTGAGAAGGCAAGATGTGTCCTACTAGACTAACATATTGTGCTCTATAGTTTTGGTGGAGGCCTATTTGGCAATTTGAAAACATCCATGTTTCCAAATCAAGCGTTGTGTTCTTGCAGACACTTTCAAAGTGAGAGAGTGAGATGTGAATGACGGATAGTCAGAGTTAAGTTGAATACTTCTCTACTAAATAACGTCGGACTAGAAACGTGAGTCTTTCTAATGACTCGACTGTGGGTGGAGTTCTGCACCTTCCAGCCTCCAGGATGCTCGCCTAGTAGGACACCATGGACTAGACTAGACTAGACTACCTGTAGACTAGACTAGGACGTAATCTAATCATCTGATAATGGATGTTAGAAATCTTTCTTGAGTCACGTTTCGTTTCGCTGTAGACGATAATAGAAATAGAAAGAACGCCCCCCCCCCCCCAAACTGACGATATTAAGATTTCAGTCATTTTAATGTGATATTATTGTGACCAGATAGATATAGACAATATAACTCGATATATTAGGCTAATTGATTCATGTCCTAATTTGTATCAACTTTGGCAACCGACATCAGACAAGCATCTTAATAAGTTTTATAGTCCTGTTTATGTGAGTGTGTATTGGATGTTGTGTTTATTGCAATATGTTTTATTAACCTATTTAAACGTCTTGGAGACGACGAGAGACGCAAGCATTTTTTTTTATTATTATGAAGTCGGCTTAATGCCAACCAATCTGTTGTAGAAACCAGTCAGACAGCCAGTCTCAGTCGTGACAGCCTGGTTTATACACCCCCCGTCGTTTATCACTGCGTCACAACAAGTAACAGTACCCGGGTTTCTTTAACCCAACAAAGACCTGGTTAATCTGCAGCCGGGCTATAAAAGAGACCCGGGACCCACAAGAACCTGGGACCCACAAGGTAGGACAACACAACTCGCTTCTCGGTTTTCTTTTTACGCATAGCAATTTTTTTTTCTTTGTCTATTTCCTAAATAATCCTTCAAACACAATTCAGGAAATAAAAGTTATAGGCCTACATTGTTGTTTTGTATGATGAACTTCATTTTTTTGGTTGCCATGCAGGTTGTCAATTTGCCGTGAAAATGACTATTTGGTGCGACTTGCGCAAACGTCACCTCAGCCTCCCCCCCTCCATGCATCAGTGTCCTGGAGTCAGCCGAGCAGCCTGCAGGAGATCCAGGTCAGTAGAGGAACATTTACAGGCCTACACGTCCTCTCGAGGTCAACATCAAAACATAAAGAAAGAGTTGAAGACCTGCTTTGATCTACCATAATAATGAGATGTTACCACAATTTAAATTCAAAATGTTTTAAAGTTGCCCAGGGTTCCCATTTGCATTAGCTTATTTAGCATGCATAAAAACAACAACATTTCAGTGAATCTCCTTGAAGTACCTTCATCAGCAGTCTGGTTTCTCAACCTGCTGAAATGTGGGATTACGGTTATGGAGTATCGTTTTCCTTTTGTGGCCTTTTTGGTGTCTGTGTTTGGTGACATGCGGGTGTTTGGCTGTAAGGACACCCGCCTCACAAGGCAGTGGGGGAGCCGCTGAAGTCCAGCCTCCCACCTCCTCCCTCTGTTAGCCTCCCACCTCCTCCCCTCTGTTAGCCGCCCACACTCCACCTCTAGCCGCTATAAAACACCCAGTATCTCCCACAATGGGCCCAGACAGACACTGATCACAGACACGAGTGTTTTGGAGCTCTCTCTCTCCTCTGCTGCCACAGACACGGCAACCTCGTGAATCAGCCGTTTCCATAGGAACCCTTGGTATTCAACATCCCTTTCACCTTGATAGGCCCCGCTATTGGGAACACTTTTGAAAGGACAACGCTTGTGAAAGAGTGGGAATCGTTATCAGAAAAGTGGATTTTTTTGTCCGCCGTGCAGACCGGCCAATGAGGGACGAAGAAGAAGAGTTGTTTGTTTAGTGTGTTGTGGGTTGGAAACCCTGAAATCATCATCATCATCATCATCATCATCATCATCACCATCACCATCATCGTCATGGTTCCTCACAGATCCACCAGGTCCACCAAGGGGGCGTCCAAGGTGCGTCGGGACCACATCAACGCTGAGATCCGGAACATGCGGACTCTGCTGCCGATCCCTCGGGAGGAGCAGGAGCGTCTGTCCTACCTGCACTCCATGTCTGCCATCTGCACCTACGTCAGGAAGTCTGTCCTCCTCCAGGGTGAGTCCCCGAAACACTCAGACACACACTATATACCATACCACACTATATACCATACACACACTATATACCATACACACACTATATACCATACACACACTATATATCATACCACACATACACACACACACACACACATACACACACACACACACACACACACACACAAGACCATAGCTGATGTGGAGATTTACAAAGATGCACTTTGTGTGTGTGTGTGTGTGTGTGTGTGTGTGTGTGAGAGAGAGAGGAAGCGAGCGAGAGAGAGAGAGAGAGAAAAATAGATAGAGAGACAGTGTGTGTGTGTGTGTGTGAGTGAGTGAATAAAGCGAGTGAATAAGTGAGTTTCTCTCGTCACCTCTTCAGGTGTCCCGGGTGGATACGGACCAGGCTCCTCTCCGCCCTACGAGACCTTCCTGCCAGCCCTGCACGGCTTCATCCTGGTGGTCAGCACCCAGGGGAAGCTGGTCTACGTGTCGGAGAATGTAGCTGAATATCTGGGCCACTCGATGGTGAGACTAATTAAAATAAGTTCACTTGACTTTCAAACTTTTTTTAAAGGGGAACTTGCTCTGCGCTCTCCTTGAGACGGTCATCACCAATGAGCTCACGTTGCTGTGATATGTCCTCCAGGTGGACGTTCTTCAAGGAGACACCGTCTACGATATGATCGAACGCTCCGACATCAACACGGTGCGGGCTCAGGTAGAGTCTGACAACTGCTTGTCCACAGGTAACAAACCCATCATTACATCACCCCCCCCCTCCCTTTCAAGTGTTTCATGCCCCCTGAAACACCTACCTATACCCTGATCCCACTGTGTCTTTGCCTTTGTCTTTTCCAGAGAGGAGTTTTGTATGTTGCATGCACACCTCCAAGGCTTTCAGAGTCCAACATGGACAGTGCTGCTCCATGCTGGTCAGAGGGTGCTTCCAGTCCTCTTTCTCCACGGAGTCCCGCGGAGAGCGCGTGTTCGTGGCTCTCTGCACCCCGACGGTGGACCGCTCCCACGGCTCCGAGGCGGCCCACCTCGCGCCCAGCTTCAGCAGCTTCCACAAGCCAGACCTGAGCTTCACTTGTGTATCCGACAGGTATTACGATCTTCCTTTTTATTTTTTAATGTTGTTTACGCGTCGATACTCTACGTTGTGCTTTGATGGATATTCACGATTATTGATTCATACTTCTCTCTTACAGTGTGTTTTATTATCTGGGGTACACCGTGGAAGAAATGTCCAGTCGTTCGTGGTACAGTCTGCTCCATCCCGAAGACCTCCAGAGGACCTCGGACGCTCACACAAGTTTGGGTATGTAGGAAGGTAGCTGAGAAAACCTTACGTTCTTCATCAAACATTTACAGACTAGGCTATATTTGTTGCACCATTTTTACACATACACTAAAATATTGGTTTAGCTCCTATCATGACAATAACCATGACGGATTGTCTGTTGGGTTCAGTGCAGGCAAAGGAAGGCTGTGAGGTAGAAATGGTGTTGAGGCTCCAGCACAAGGATCTGTCATGGACGTGGGTCTACACCCGCGCTACCAGCCACCCTGACAGCCAAAGCATCCACTGCACCAACTACATCATCAGGTCAGTGCAGAGCACATTTTTGTCCCCTGACTGTGTGTTTTTTACATATTTAAACATCGTTGTCGAAAAAAACAAGTTAATAAAATAAGCGAATTGCTCCTCTGCTCTCTCCTCTTTCACAGTGAAAGCGAGGCTTTGTATCTCGTAAAGAAAATCAACTGCAATACCTTTGGGCCGTCGTTAGCCGAGGCGGATCTCTGCCTTGCTGTACAGACGCCCCAGCCTCAAAGCTACAGCCTGGCCAAAGGCTTCAAAAGGCAGAGGAGATCCGACAGCCAATGCGAGGAGCCCACTGCCGAGATGAGAAGGGTGGAGGCTGGGGAGGGAGAGCAAGACGTATACCGTGTGGCATGTGTCTCCTCCTCCTCCGGCTCACCTGTAACAACGGGAGACAGCATTCTTCTGTTCACCCCCCCGTACAGCCCGGCACCTTCCAACTGCTCTCTGCAGAAAGATGAGCCCGGCTGTGACTTCCTAATGGATCTGCACGGCTACGCTGATCTATCACCGCCGTCCCCGGAGAGCTCGCCCTCCTATTACCCTTACCTTGACAGTGGGCCCGTCACCCACCCGTCCCCCTTCCGCTCCCTCCACGCAGCCTCCCCCGCAGACCTCCACTTATCTCCAAACTACGAGTTGGCAGCCTGTGCGGCCGGTGCTCGGTTAGTCCCAGACCGCTTGTCCGTGCCTGATGTGCTCGGCGGCCCGGGGGATTTCTGCACCCTGGATCCAGAGGACTTCGCTGTCCTCCGGCAGCCACACGGGGGCAGTGCGCTCCAGCCGCGTCACGTTCCACACGGCACCCCGGTGTCCTTGCATTCCAGCCTGCTCACCCCTTCCCCCTCCCCCACGTCGCTCGACTCTTTCCAGTACGATGACAGGGAGCATGTAGAGATTAGCATCCTTGCTCAGCAGATCTCTTCCTTGGCCAACTGCTTTGACCTGTACGGCATGCCGGGTCGGGTCCAGAGCGTGGCCCGGCTCGCCGCAGAGGTCCCACTCCCTCCCTGCGACTGGCCAAAGACTTCACCGCTCTTCAAGCCTGAGCTGGTCCTGGACGACACCGTGATCGACAGCATCCTGAAGGAACTGGACGTGGTGGACACGGGGGAGGCCAGCGTGCCCTGTGCGGGCACCCGAACCGTCTCCCAAGGTTCCCAGCGGGGCCACCCAAGTGAAATGACTCTGGCGCACCAGGAGACCGCCGGCATCGCGCCCCAGACCACGGCGGACCCGCGACCCATGGAGCAGGATGCCGACTCCTCTATGGACCCCTTCACTCTGCGACTGGGAAGCCGCGAGCAGAACCCTGGGTTGCATCGACTCGACCGGTACTTCCACCACGGTCTCCAGCGAGGTGACTCCTTCCTTCAGGCGTCCTGCAGCCAGAGACGAGTCACGTTCTGTGGACATTGTCTCGCTTCATGAAGAGTACTGATATGTGAAACACGTCTAACGTTGTTCTGCCTTTTTCTCTTTCAGATGGACTTCTCGAAGAGGCCTTGTACTGAATGAAGACTACTAAGTCTTGACTAACTGTTTCTACCAGTTGTATGACATATTGTCACGGCCGTCTGAGTCTTCACTGGAGACGTACAAGAGTAACGAGACTTCTGAAAGACATCTTTAGTATTATGCAGAATTGAATCTAAGCTAGATTTGTGTGTGATCCTACTGGACCAAAACGTGTTACTGTTGCCATCTCTCAAAGGTACTTTTAGTTATTTTGTTAGTTAAGCAACTATCACTATAGTGGCTTATAGATATTAGAGGACAAAATGTTCTCCTTTTGCTTCCAAATGAGGACAATCGGCCACTGAGCACTTTATTTACTGCCCTGAATGGAAATTACTACTTTGATTGATTGGAATAAATATTAAATATGACCCACACTGTAGAATTGTGGTTGAGAAAGAATTTTTTTTTATGTGTCTCTCTTTCTATTGCCGAAATGTGCCTTCGCAATCATAGTGAAATTACGATTATTACTACCTCCATGGTACTATTCATTCCAAGCCTGAAGTCTCAATTGTCCTATTTCATTCTTGTTTTCCCTCATCTGAACAATATTACTTTCTGTTTTTCTGTACTTTCTGCCACAGTAGACTCTGAAAGGTACTCTTGTATGAATACACGTGTGAATTGTAAGCATTACTTAAAAGTATTTTTGCAGTGTGCTGAAACTGTTTTGAAACGCAAATACTAATAATTAAATGGATATTGTATGATATGTTGTGACTGATATCTTCAAAAGAAAAGATCCTTTGTCATAATAATTGCAGCAGTAGACAGCCGAAGTCTAGTCAGAAGGCTCTCTCGCTGACAAACAGGGATTTAATTGACGTGAACAGAACGCTAACTTACTAAAGTGCCAACATAAACATTCATGTGACGTTGAAGACTCTCTCATGAAGTACGGCTTCAGTAGTGCGTCTTCTGCTCAGGAAACGAACACGTCAACAGTGGAAAATAACCGAATAACAGAAATAACAAGAATTCACACACTACGTGTCTGAGGTGGTTCTCCTCGTGTGTGAAGAGCGTCCTGATCTTCTGGCCTACCTTATTGATATATTACGTCTTCCATCGATTCAAAAATATTGTTGATAGAGGCCCAATGAACAACGTCAGCCGTATAACGAAGTGGAAAGCAATGACTTGCTTGCGTTGAACATGTGTACACAAATCAATGAAATGGCGGCTAAGACAAAGACATCGGACTGACGGATGACCGAGGTCTTCACTTAGTCTATAGATTATGTTGGTTAAACAGTGAGCCAACTACACGGGGCCCATAACTCCTGAGGGCTGTCATGAAGGTGTTAACACACATAAACACTCATAATGGTGCAATGGATTATATGCTGCAACGTAGTCTCACAAGTCAGACTTTAGATGCTGTAACCTGCTGGACCCGAGAGGCAGGCTGACACTGGGCCTACGCTGCACCCCCGCCCCCCCCCCTCCCCCATACTACTTCTTCACATGAAGGGAGAAAACCAGCCAGCAGATGGCGTAAGCATACTAATACCCTGCCTTGAATCATTACACACATAATCAATATTTTGTGTGTGTGTGTGTGTGTGTGTGTATACGGTTAATTCATACCAATCTCAGCTTCCTTGTGCATAAAAGCACATACGACACAAAATAAATGACATTAGGTTCACTCACGAACACACAATCCAGATGTCTTATTGGCTCCCCAGAGACCCAATTAGCGGAGCTGCCTGTTGAAGGGACACAACGGCGAACAGAAAGTGCAACCGGTGTCCGCGACAAGCCAGCGAGGCGCATCTGCTCTCCTATCTCCGGTGTAACCCCCCCACACACACACACACACACACACACACACACACACACACACACACACACACACACACACACACACACATTTACAATTTCAAAATAAAAGCAGAGGCCGAATTAGGCTCTAATTCTGGTTGTGTTAAGTTATATTTGCTTTCATTTGTATGCTTAGAATTGTAGTCCGGCTGTCTTGGCACTCTTTCCTTTCACGGTAGGAAATACTGAAAGGACATTTGGTCAATACAACTGTCAATAAAACTACTCATGCTACTATTAGGCTATTCAGTGCTGATTCATTTGTAGCACTATGCCTCCAGCACCCTGAGGAGCAGGGGAGGCTAAACAAGGGTTGGGCCAGGGTCAATCATCAACATAGGCCCATATATAACATTTACCATAACATGTATATAACATTTACTATATGTATTTAATTGAATTTTACGTGATATTACTCCTACATGTGAGGATGGTGTCATTAAGAAAAACACATTACACAAAAATAAAGATTAATGTTTGTTAT
>OOFB01013089.1:9090-22247 GCA_900323305.1 Trachyrincus murrayi | reverse complement strand
CCCCCCCCCCCCCCCCCCCCTTCCTGAGCTTGCTAGCAGCCCCCTCCCCCCTCCCCCGTCCCCCCCCCCCACCCTCCATATAGTAATGGGTCCAATCAGTTTGGGTACACTTTAAATGACTGTACTTTTTGTATGGCAAGTCTGGCTTGTGTAGCTCTTACGAATCACTATTTTTGCACTTGTTTTGTACACTTAATAAAATAAAGTGCTTTGCTCCAAACAATGAAATAGCGGGCTGTGGGGCACCCATCCGAGCTCTTCAGTGAGCACCCATGTGACAGGAACTTTGAGGGGAATGGCGTTTGAGTTAGGGGTTTGACCGCCATCTTGTTTGTGTTCTTCCTGTTCCAGCGACTGGTGGTGAAGCCGGACCAGCTGATCAAGAGGCGGGGAAAGCTGGGCCTGGTGGGCGTCAACCTGGACCTGAACGGAGTCCAGGAGTGGCTGAAGCCCCGCCTCATGAGTGAGACCACTGTATGTCATCCAGCACCACCCCTTCACTAACGCCTCCTTCAACGATCTGCATTTCGGCACTTTGATTTTGCCCTCTAATTATTTCAAACATACTTGGAGACTATCAATTATTTCTTTCTTAATTTTTTCCATCTCACTTAGAGTAATCGACAATGAAAATATCCCTAAATTTAAATTGACTCTTGTTCGGTTTGCGTAACTCCTTCTTGCCTAGGCTCTTGATGAGCCTGCTTTTCATATCTCCCCTCGACTCGCAGTCAATCACTCCAGCCCACAGAAGCTGGTCTTGAGTAAACAGCCAGTCTATCACAGCCAGTCGGCCCGAACGGCCTACAAAATATCCATCACTCTGGCGCCTAGATGGTGGCTTACCTCGTAAAGCAAAGACGGGGCGAGGGAGAGAGATTCACAGAGCAACGGGGAGATTGGATGGATGTGTCGCTTGGTAGAGAGTGACCATGGGACTGTCAGGGGAGCTAGGAGCTGTAAATAAGACTGGATTTAACTCCGTTTGGATGTATACAGTTTTGTAATTGTAAACTAATTTGTATACAGTGGTCCCATTTGTTCAGCACACAGTTAAATGAAAACCCCAATTTTCTTTTTGAAGAAAACATGTCTGCTCATAATCACTTGCCAGATTTTCTGGTAGTACAGGCTGAAAATGTAACCGTGAGAATGAATTATATTGACTTGACCGTAGCAACTGGAAACCTTATTTTGGCAACAAAAACACGCCACTCATTTAGGTTGAGGAGCAGTTGTCGAACGTCTACTGAAGTGCAGTTGGCTAATGGTGTCCCAAATCTTTGCTTTGGCGCCGCCTGTTATTTCAATATAGCCAACATGAATTCAGTTGTTTACGTCGCATTTCTATTTAATTTGCTCGTTGGATTTCTTTTGAAAGGTTCTGCAAGAAATTGCCTAAAAAAAAACCTAACCCTGTGAGAGTGAAAGTCTTGCGAAATGCCATTTCGTTTCTAGATGAATTATCCAGAGACTGGGGTTTTAGAAAGAGTATTATTGTTCTGTCCCTTCATTTCAGGCCCAACCCTACTGCCTCTCTACCGTCGCGTTTTTGTTTGTCCTCTACGGCTGGCTGCACTCGGCAAGCCCCTGGTTACTCTGTTCCCGGTGGCCTTTACCGTAGAAATGGTGACAGCCGGTCTAAAGTCTCTGACTACGTTACCGCTATATTCCCGCCTCCAGCGATGCGTGACAACCCCCCCCCCCTCCCCCAACCTCTCCTGAACCCTGTCTCGGTTTCTTCAAGTCCTGTCTCTCACTGGGGATAAACAAGGGAGTCCGTTTTCAGCGTGTCGTTACAAAAAGACGCTTGTCATTTTAAGGAGACCGGAATTTCCTTTCTTGTAATGTCGTTTTTATAGTCTCGGAGTACGATCTAAATGTATGTAGTAAGTACGTTGGTCATCTTGTGAATTCCGTCTGATAACTTGTTTTGTAACCTATATTGCTCTAGTTGGTTGTGAAAGCCTCTTAATTCACCTGTGTTCTGTAGGTGGGAAAAGCCAAGGGCATTCTGAAGAACTTCCTCATCGAGCCGTTTGTCGCCCATAAGCAGGTGAAGCCACTCATTGGACACCATTACATTTGACACCATTACATTCTGTTATTAAGGGTTATCAAGGTGTTATTAAGGGTTATCAAGGTGCGAATTATGCATCAGAAAATGATGTTCCATGAGATCCATTGCAGTCTCACGTAATTTCAGTCCATCGAGTTCCTTCTATTCCTTCAAGCTGATTTAATGGGTGGAGTCTATTTTCCCTCGTGACTACGTAGCCAAGCGGGTGACCGATTACCGTACGCTCACCTGGCCAAGCCAGGCCACTCACATTACGGCGACGGTGCCTATTGGCGACGTTTCAGACTTGGAGGAAGTACAGACTACACAAAACAGCGAGGGGGGCGGGGATTCAGACCACACCCCTACAATCCTGAGTCTGTCCAAGACTGAGTTTATTAGCTGACTTTGAGATGTATATTAATACACTTTTTGACATATTCTGTAGGTGTGTAGTGGATGCATCCCTCTGTGATATGTTATAGTTATTTAACGTTTTTAGATCCTGTTGTCCGTCGCTTTAAGCAAAGCTAACGTGGACCACTGCTGAAACTGGAGCGGAGCTTTAACCTTCCCTCCTCATTCAGGAAGAGGAGTTTTACGTGTGCGTCTATGCCACGCGCGAGGGCGACTATGTCCTGTTCCACCACGAGGGCGGCGTGGACGTGGGTGACGTGGACGCCAAGGCCCGGAAGCTGCTGGTGGGCGTCGACGAGAAGATAACCGAGGACAGCGTCCAGAAGCAGCTCCTCACCCATGTCCCCAATGACAAGAAATCGTGAGTTCTACAGAGTGCTTTTATTTGATTTTTTTTACCAAGGCCTTTTGACTAAAATCTATTTACAATGCGTTACCGGGTCATTTAGCAGACGCTTTTATTCAAAGCGACCTGCAGTACATTCGGATGCCTAATAAAGCACTAGCTGTGCGTGAATGAGGTTTCGTCGTCTCTGCGGTGAGGTACGATGGAAGAAGACGTCCTGATGTCGTTTTGAACCCTTCGGCGACGGTTCTCGCGAGATCACTTTGTGACAAAGTGTTGAATAAAAAAAAAAAGGGGTGCAGACGGAGCATATCTAGTTTGACACACCGGCAGTTGGCCAGCAACCGGGAAGAAATATGGCGGTGCAGTAAAAGGGTTTTGCATCTGGGTACCCGTGGACGTAGTTTGGCGCCGATGTAGTTGTTCCATTAGTGAAATGAAAAAATCCCCCCCCCCCCCCCCCACCCACTCTGACTCGCTCTCCCTTCGACCGCCTCCCTCTCCCCACCCCTCAATCCATTTCCAACCATGGTGACATGCAGAACACGTCCCCACCCCCACCCTACCTCCACCCAACGGTCCTGCCTCTCCTCCCCGTCTTGGCTAGAGTCCCCGTCTTGGCTAGAGTCCCCGTCTTGGCTGACATTGAGACGGATCGGCCCTTACATGATGCCGCACCCCTGCCCCCACCTCTTTACATGATTCACTCCAGCCCCTCCGTCGCTAAGTGGAGTCTCGGGATGCTGAGTCACTGGGAGGAAGAGGATGAGGAGGAGGATGGGGGGGGGGTGGGTGTTACTAGCATCTCCCAGAGGTGGGTAGCAGTCTTGCTTGACAAGAGGGGCAGCCGTTGGTCACAGAGGCTCTGAGCTGCCCGTCTCCAGCTGACAGACAGGAGAGCAAAACATGACAACCAGACCATACCTCCTCACCCGCTCTCTCTCCCCCCCCCCCCTTCACTCCCCATCCATTGCTGTGTTTTGACAGCTTGTGGGGGAGGGAGTAAATTGCATGATTCCTTTCCTTCTCAGTGGATCTGTGTTGTTGTTGTTGTTGTTGTTTTTGTTGTTGGATGGTTAAGCCAAAACGAGTAAGATTTGATCAATACCCTGCTGATGGAAAAGGGAAAATCTGAGACTACAGAAGCAATCTGGAAGGGTCCCTCTAACCACTACTGTTGGCAGTGTCGTTTTTACAATATTCATATATCTTAAAATATTTTTAAAATAAATGTTTAAGTTTGCATCTTAAATGGTGTTTCTGATCAGAGCATGAATGAAAAGACACTCTCTTCCCATAAGGTTTCTGTACATGGACTGTACAAAACAACTGATATTTTTAGCCATATACTTCACTGGCCGTCTCAAAAGTTGTCCTTGTTGGTGATTGTTCTTGAATAACGTCGGGCCGTGTTCGTATAAATAAAATGAATCCATCCATGACCTCTGTGTCTCTGCAGGGTCCTGGCCAGCTTCATCGTGGGTCTCTTCAACCTGTATGAAGACCTCTTCTTCACCTACCTGGAGATAAACCCTCTAGGTAGGTTCACACCGTAGCGTTTGGTTGTGTGTTTTCACCACATCTGTACAGGTCAGCATTACGAAAGGAAGAAAATGGGTTTAATGTAATGTAACACAGCTTCATAAATACGGCATGAGATTATGAAACTAAAAATTATAACCTCAAAGAGGAAAAAAAGCATAATCCATTCTACAACCTTGAGGGAAAGTTGAGTCACGCATGTTTTTTTTTATTTGTATTTTTTTATCTACACCGATGGGACCGGGATAAAGTTTTAATAATTCATGTCCGGGCTGCCGCTGTTTGATGGTTTTTATAATTAAGTAATCTGGTGTTGGCAGCTGTTGCCAGGGAGACTGAGGGGGGGGGGGGGGTCTTCTTTCATGTTCCGGCAATCTTTATTTTTAATTTCACTTCATTAAGTAATTAACCTTTTTTTTTTTCTTTCTTTTTTTTATAATTTTTTTTACATATATATAATATTCCATTTTTTTTAATACAATTTTAAAATCACAGAGCTTTTCTTAAAGCTCATTGCTAATATCAAGCATGAAAAACGACAAGAATGTCTGGCTGTCTCACTGTCAGTATCTTAAAGCTTAAATGACATTTAGTGAAAATTAGTGAGATGAGGAACCAATATATATATTTTTTTTTTCACTCTTAATATTTGAACATAATGAGGGGAAATGGCTTTTTTAGTTTTTTACTGCGAGTTGCCCTTCCCGTGAGAGTTATGGCCCTTCTTGCCCACTCCCCCGCTCCCAGTGGCTACCAAAGATGGCGTCTACGTGCTGGACATGGCGGCCAAGATCGACGCCACGGCCGACTACCTCTGCAAAGCCAAGTGGGGGGACGTCGAGTTCCCCCCACCCTTCGGCCGGGAAGCCTACCCCGAGGTAACGTCTGTCTGTCTGTCTGTCTGTGTGTCTATCTATCTGTCTCTCTGTCTGTGGCGAGAAACGTCAATATAAATCCAGTCTGTAATTGAATCAACGTGCATTGCGGTTAACTAATTATTTCCAAGCAGATGCATAATGCAATAGCTATTCTTAACAAGGCACTTTATAAGTCTTGTCTTTCCGTCTGCTGTAGTCAATACTTCCAATTCATTATACGTCAAAGAATCCAGTGTCACCCGGTTGTTCTGTGAGTAGCCCGCCCGCTAACCTAGATGGACTGATTGACCCGGGGCGTGATTGTGGGTTTGCGTTTAGCACGGCTGTTACTTCCGCACAAGGCTTGCGTGATGTCCCGGAGAGGCCGTCAATGAGGAAGTGAAGTGGTTAATCAGTCTCTGAGTCAGCTTTGGAGAGTGTTCCTTCGTTTCTATGGCAACAGAAGAACCGTCCTCAGCGGTAAAGGTCGTCTAGAGACGAGGGTCTGTTTCTGATATATATACATATACATATAAAACGGTTAATGATGTGGGTTTTTTCGCACAGTGCTCATCCACTTTGACCAATCTAAGAAGCTTTGCCTCTTGGGCCCCCGTGTCCACGGCCAGCTCCGAAAGAGCCCAGCGTCTGTGTTGCAAAGCGTTCCCTACGGGACGAGCGTCGGAGCTCTACCTACCGTCGGCGCTACCCGGGGCGCTGAGACGCTCCAAGATCCACACTCGGCCGAGCTGAGCGCTAAGCTGGGAGGAGCCTATTTTCGTGTCGCCCAGAGTTCAAACATGTTCAACTTTCACGCTGACCTTTCGGCAACGCTCTGCGCTAACCAATCACATTGTAATCCGATATTGTGTCCATGAAAAGAAAATAATAATTACACTGTTTTATTGATTAATAATTGATAAATATGCCACTATACTGCCAGACATCTATAAAAAAACAAAAAACATTTGCGTTTCAAAATATCTGAACTAATTAAGTTGAGCAATAAAAGTAATTGCATACACATTTAAATGTGAAAGCAATTGCGGCAGGGATAACGTCGACAAGATGCATACAAATATAATACAGCCTACAATTAAAAAATAATTAATGTATAAATAATATATGATTAATTTTTCAAACTCATTTGAATGAATACACATTCGATTAGAATACATTATTATTATTTATATTATAGTATATCTTCACAGAGATTGACTCTTCAGTGTCTTTCCTAAAAGGTACATTTTAACATTTGGTCTCGTATCTTCACCGGCACGTCTGACACTCTGGGGTAGCAGACGGGTTTCTCTAATTGGGCTGCTGCAAGTCTGGGTGTGGGGGATTTAGGGGACAGCAGGGGCCTTTGATTGGCTGTGCCCTGTTCCCCCCCCCCCCCCCCCCCCCCCCCCCCCCCCCCCCCCCCCCCCCCCCCCCCCCCCCCCCCCCCCCCCACCCCCTCTCCCCCCCCCCCCCCCCCCCCCCCCCCCGGGGGGTGGGGGGGGAGGGGGGGGGGCCCCCCCCCCCCCCTCCTCCCTCCTCCCCTCCCTCCCTCCCACTGCCTCGTCCCCTCTGCTCCTCTGTTACTGCCTCTCCGATTGACGCATGATTGGCTGGAGTTAAGAGAGGAAGGGCACGTCAGCCCCAGAGCTAAGTGTCCTCACTCTGTGTGTGTGTGTGTGTGTGTGATTACGTAAGCTTACTGTGGGGGCGCAAGCTGTGTGCTTTTGTTTTTCTATTTGCGTGCCTTTGTGTGTATGTGTGTGTGTGTGTGTGTGTGTGTGTGTGTGAGAGATGAAAGGGAGGCAGAGTTTAGCGTGTCAAAGTAACAGAATGGGTGTCAACAATTACTGAGACGCTGCTAAAAACCCCCCTATACAAATCTACCTGACTAACTCATTTAGGCCGCATACAATGGGACCCACAGCTCAGGGTAGAAAACATCCTGCATCTTACAGCTCACGTCCAGTCTTTAACTTTCTTCTTTTTTTTGTGAGACAGTTTATCACATAAAAACATATGAAGACAAAATTACAATAGCCCAAGATGGTGAATTAGGACAGGCTAGGATAAACAACGGAATACCGGTATAATATTTAGCAAAGAACAAAAAAAGCTCAACTTTCTTTGTTGTTAATGAATAACCAACCGGAGGTTCACGTTTTGTCCACCCCAGGTAATCAATGCTATTGAGCAGGACTACCGTCTGCCTCCTCCCATGGACTGCCCCAGCGCCCTGCACCAGCTGATGCTCGACTGCTGGCAGAAGGACCGCAATGCCCGGCCCCGCTTCACCGACATCGTCAGCACCCTGGACAAGATGATCCGCAACCCCGCCAGCCTCAAGGCCATGGCCAACATCCCCGCAGTGTGAGTTTAAAATACACACAGACACACACCCGCACGCGCACACACACACACATACAAATATCACAGGTCACTGAGGCTGTGCAGAGATGCTTGCACATAGGCTTGGACAAAGACACACAATGAAATGCATCCGTGGAGAAATACACTCCCCTGAGACACACATAGCACACATAAACATCGCATGTACACAAATCTAAATATCCGCAGAAAAACAAAGCAGCATGAGGCTGGATTTACTATTTGAGATTTTTGACTGAACAGACTGAACAGAAGTGTGCACAAATGAGTTTTTTGCATCATATTTTGGACCATTTTGTATTATAGTTTCATTTACTTTGCATCGAATCTGAACTTGTTTCAAAATAGTTTGTTTACACCCTGTGTAAACTTCTGTCTTGATTCCTTTCAAAGTCTCACACAGCGTTGGAGACGTTGTGAAATGTCTCTCCCAAACTCCGATCGAATGAAATATTGCATCAAAGCCACGCCCTTCCTCCACTCATACCTCTATTTATCTCTTCCCCTTTGTTCCTCTCTCTATCGTTCACTCTCTCTCTCTCTCTTATTCCCTTTCTATCTCTCTCTCTGTCTATTCTCTCTCTCTCTCTCTCTCTCTCTCTGCAGGCCTTCCCAGCCACTGCTGGACCGTTCTATACCAGACTTCAACACGTTCAGTTCAGTGGAGGACTGGCTGGCTGCCATCAAGATGAGCCAGTACCGGGACAACTTCCTCAACTCAGGCTTCACCTCCTTGCAGCTGGTGGCGCAAATTACCTCCGAGTGAGTTCACTTCAAATGGGCACTTTTCTTCTTTTCCGAAAGTCATTTCCGTCTCCAATTCAACAAACAAACAAGCAAACTAAATTATTTTGTTGTTGATTTCCATGAAAAAACTACTTACTGCAGATTTGCCCACAATTTCGTTTGCAATCGACTTTACTTCTATGCTTGAAGTCAGTGCTTAGGTTATATGAGCTTTTAAAATCTGTGGGAATGAACGATGAGCTTCGAAGTGAGTCCCTTACATGTATGTTTCACATACAGTCACGAGCTATTTACCTTTTTAAAATACTGAAGGATCTGTCAAAGCACAAAAACGTAGGTTCTTAGTCGACGTTTTTAGTCACCATAAGTAAGTAAATACTTTATCAATCCCCAAAGGGTAAATGTGGTTGCTGCAACAGAATAGTGAGAGAAAAAGATAGAGAAGGCGATAAAGAGATCAATCATTTAATGAAAATAAATTCATAAAGATTAAAAATAGGATATATATATATATATATATATAGTATATATATACAGTATATATATATAACCATCTGCACTGTATTTCTCAAATAACACTTCGTTTTTCTCCCTGATTCCCTGCAGGGACCTGCTGAGGATAGGCGTGACCCTGGCCGGCCACCAGAAGAAGATCCTCAGCAACATCCAGACCATGCGGGTGCAGATGAGCCAGACGCCCACGGCGATGGCATGACTACATGTGGCGCTGTCCCACGGCGAGGGCAGCATTCGGCGGGCCAACGGTGGACCCCGAATGACCCCCGAGCCGTCGGAACGCGCCAGGGTCGAAACTATTGTCTTAATCTAATCCCAACTATCCCCCACGATCATGACGACCACCACCACCACCACCACCACCACCACCACCATCACCACCACCAAGGAGACCAGGGTTCCTCATGAAGGCACGCGGCATACTATACATGTGTCCAGCTTGCCCCCCCCCCCAAATCCAAGTACATCCACACCAAGGAAGTTCAGGGTTAAGACTTGGAAGTTGTCTTACTATCTCTGAAGCCATACCCCCCCCTCCCCCCCTCTCCTCCCCCTTCACTCTGAGAAAGACAGCTCGTGATCACCCCGTGCTTAAAGACTGCCATTTTGTTTTTCGTCACCACACACTTGCTCCTCCTCCTCCTCCTCTCTCGTCGTCTTCTTTGAGGATGCCGACACTGGGTCCTCTCACAATGCCCAACACACCGTGTTTGAAATTATAAATACCATCTTGCGCAATATCTGGAACACGTCGGACCGTGGAAAGTGACGAGTGTGAGACATTTACAGCGGTCGTGGAGGAAGGGAGGCGGGTGTCGATTCGTCATCATCTCCTGTCAGGTGACGCAGGCCTGCCTCTGTGATTGGAGGAGAACATGCTGTGACCTTGTCAGCAGCCAATGAGCAGAGCTGATCTGTGAGGGTGGAAACAAACAAAAAAAAAGCAATTAACGATAGGGGAGACGAGTCAGTGAACAATACAGGGATATACAGCTGGGTACTATAACCACATACTTTAAGCATAATATTTTTCTTGTCAAAACGGATTTGAACGTTGTATCATAAGAAGACTTTTTCTTTTTACACATCTGTTTGTTTGATTTGATTCATGTTTATGTTTTGCCATCACTATAGGCAAGAATGTCTTTCCCCGACCCCCCCCCCCCCCCCCACCTTGTTTGTTTTTTTGACGTCAACGCTACCTGTAGTGGTGGGAGGCCCCCGTGACGAAGGACCTTTCTAACCAGGCCCCCCACCCAGATTCAGATAATATACCTATGTTTATCTCTTGCTAAATATAAATATATCTTTCTGGATAAAAACCTTCATATTGAAGGTGACATGTATGAATATGTATGTAAAGAAGACTCTCTCTCGCTTGCATTTTTGGCAAAGACGTGCTCGGTGACTGGGGGTTTTTGTGACAGACAAAAGACGGTGTGTAGATTCCTGTGGTGCACCACTTCCCTGCAGATGATGATATAATATAATAGACACTGTGTTATTTTGTCTCCCGTGCCCCTTTGATTCCAATGGGGTTACGAGGTGACCATCCAGATGGGACTTTCAGCCTGGAACGAAACTGTATAAAGCATTGTGTACAAAGAACTCTTAATGTAGATCTATATGAAACTTGTTGTAGGGAGATACAAAGTAAACGGCAAAACTATCCATTGTCGGGAGATGATGTTTAAATGTGGGTGTACCCATGCTGTCTCTTGCTGGTGAGCACTTACCTGTACAGACGTGTTTGTTTTTGTATTATTAATATTATTATTTGTTTTGTTTCTTTATTATTATAATTTTTTTGTTCGTTTAGTTTTTTGTCTTCTGTTTCCGATCTGTTGTTGTTTGAAAACTGTACGCTCTTGGCACCATCCGGACGAGGGAAAGGAAACTCCACACTATGGCTGGCCCAGATCCATGGTAAGTATCTGCCCACTTATGCTAGTCAAACACTCAAACATCAAATTGCTCTATATCCGGCGCATTTTATTTCCGCCAAGCTAGATGTTGTCGCTCTCGTGGGTAAAGTGCTAGCATCCTGGCCGAGGCTAGATTGTGTGTTCAACGGTGGTGAAATGGTAATCAAGATGTTTCGAAATTGGAGTTGGGAGTTTTTCTGTAGGCTTTTTTTTTTTTTGAAGATGGTGAGAAGGAGCATCTGGGCGGAGCTTTGCCAACCGACACCTGGTGCCAGCCCGATAAACATCCACTTAAAAATTCCCCCAGCTTCCCTAGTCCTCCTCTTAGCCTAGCACAGACTCACCAAATCCCTGATGCAGCGAATTCTCTCTCTATACGTTCCCTATACAGTGCAGCCGGGTGGAAAAGCCCATGGTATGCACCCGTGGCTGGGTGCATACCAACATCCACCATGTTTTATTCATATAAACAAAATGTCCCCATATAACAACTTCCTGCTGGAACGGGTGTGTTCAAGGCTGCTTCGGGTTTGGCGCGTCATTCAGCTGCTAGCGGACTTCCTGATACAGAATTGTTCCCGTGGGTGATTGTTTGAGACATGACATGGCAATATTTTTTTTAATAAATAGTTTTTTTTGGGTCTGAAAATAGTAGTTGACAATCGTGCACAAGGCTGATCACATTTTCATATGGCGGAACGGGTTTTGATTGCACCGTGATTGGCCGGCACCCTGTGGCGGCTCCTGGACTGCATCTGGCGGAAAGGTTAGGACAGCCTCATCGGCGTCTAGGTTTATTTAGTCCAATTTAGCTGTTTGCCTTCTTCCCGAGCTCTTGTTGATTCAGGGCTGCGGCTAAAAGAATCCAGCGCAGATTCAGAGTGAAATTCATGGAGCGTTGTGAATTCACTCTGCTAACAAGCCTGGCCGTAAGAGCCGAGAGAGAAACAAGTATTAGCAGAATGGGATGCCAGGTTATGCAGACATGGCAACAACAATTGCTTACCTCATACACAGTGTTCACCGGTGTTGTCAAACGGCCCGTAGCATTTGCAGATTTTCATTCCTTCAGCGATCCAAAAAGCTTTGGCAAAGGGTCGGACACATGACTGACGACAGTGCTGTCCACCTTGCTTCCAAAATTAGAAATTGATGGCAGGCCCATTAGCCGATTATTAAGTATACTCACCCACCCTGCTCAAAGCTCCACACTCCCCCCACCTCCTCCTCCTCCTCTCTCCCCTCTCCCCCACCACCTCATCTTCCATCGACTGTCCTCCACTATCTCCCTGGCGGGCTCCTGCTCGCTGGCAGCCCTCCAGGTCGTTTATCCTGGGTGTAACCAAGCTGTCTGGGGCCAGGTTTTTGGGCTCCCTCCGGGGTCCGGTCTGAGTAATGTTTGGCTCCGTACTCCAGCGGGCCCGGGCGAGGGGGAGCAGTCACCTGCCGAGACCCATCTGATAGGCATCTGATCAGTCAGGAGGGGGTTGGGGGGGGAGGCGAGGATAGGGTAGCCTAATGGGGGTCTGACGCAAACACATACTCAGACACACACACACAGACAATAGACACAAGGCTACATACTGCACACAGTGAGGAGGAAGTCGTTTATCATCCGATCGTCCGGTAGCTAATGGTAATGGTAATGATAATGTGCAATGTCGTCTCTGAAAGGAGACGGGCGGAGGTGCAGGTGGAGCGATGGGTGTAGCCTCTATAGAAAGGGACGTGAGAGAGACATTAACAAAAGACATATGGCGCACATAAATGATGCTGTTTAGCTACTGCAAATCACCAAAGAGTCAATGGCCATTTTAAGCTATAAATAGTGCCACGGCCGATACCGCTTATTCACATTGTGTGTCGCACTGTTTGACCCTTGAAACATGAATATGTTGCATTAGACTTCTATTAAGTAGTTATTTTCCAACAGTATATTGCCCTCCCCCCTACTTCCGTTTGATTCTGCCTTTGAAATCACACTTCAAAAAATTGAAGTGACCCTATGGAAGAGCCCAGAAAATGTGTTGATACCTAACCCAAGCCTGTGACAATAGTAACATTAGTAAATAATTCATAATAATCATTAATAATTCATGTCTGTTATTTGTAGGTCAACACGGGTTAGTCCTAAGTGACCCTAACGTGTATCTCCCTTGTATCTCTTTTTGCTCTCTTTCAGGCTATGGAATCCGGTCACACACACACACACACACACACACAGGAAACGCCAGGCCCGGCTCTAGACAGTCAAGCTGGAGGTGTTTTGGAAGCCATTTTGAGACGTTCAGATGAGCCATTTTCATCATAGGCCTGATGGCCCCACTCAGTGGTACACAACAAATAGAGTGAAACTGAAT
>OOFB01013075.1:2951-13185 GCA_900323305.1 Trachyrincus murrayi | reverse complement strand
GCCGTTTGAGAGAGTGTGAAGTAAAAGATACTCTTTTGAAGACAGTCTGTTTTGAAGGGTTTTCCGACTGACTTTGGGGCTGAATGTGTGCGTGTGTGCATATATTCTCAACCTTAGGGTGTGTGTGTGTGTGTGTGTGTGTGTGGTTCTTCTTCCCCGTGTCCGAATGCCATGGCGTAATGAAGTCTTAACATGGGCGTTTGGACGTCTGGCTTGCATAATTGATCGTCTGTCCCCGGAGGCTGCTTGGCCTTGTGACTCCACAGTCCCATCGGCCGCGCTGCTCTCTCCCTCTCTCTTCCTCTCTCTCCCTCTCTGTCCCTCTCTGTCCATTCGCTATGGCGCTCGGGTTTCACGTGGGAATTGATTTGTGTCTGTCTTCTATCATCACTATTTTACTATTTAGTCATTTAGCAGACGCTTTCATCCGAAGTGACTTACTATGAAATGTTTTAGATACATGTGATTAATGAGGTAGGGGTTGGGGCATCTTGCTCAAAGGATGCCAACAGGTTAGTGTGTGGACATTAGGGGTTCGAACCCAGAACCTTTCGGCTGGGAGTGAAAGACCCTAGCCTAGACCCTATTTTAATTGTTGTGTGTCTTTCACTTTGACAGAAAGCGCGGTTGGAACTGGGCGTCGCCAACGCATGGGACCAGAAAACAGTGGACTTCTCCGGCTTTTCTCCGTCCCTGGGACCCTCCCGGGACCCTCCTGGTGAGGGACGACGCTACGAGGACCCTGCTGCTAATGGGGGCCCTGGAGCACGTGGAAGGAGAGGCCCTTCATGGCGAACTGTAACATAATCCTCTCTCTCTCTCTCTGTCTCTGTCTTTCTCTTTCTCTCTCTCTCTTTGTCTATGTCTGCCTATGTCTGCCTATGTCTCACTCTATCACCCCTTTGCTCACAGGCGAAGACATTGTCATGCGCAACACGCAGCTCGCGCCACGACGCGAGCTGCGACTGACGTGTCATATTGACACCGCGGGAGTCTCTCACTCGACGAGGCTGACACCGCGCACGGCCCAGACACACACGTGCGCGCGCTCGCCACCGACAATGTCACCCGGGAGAACATGAATGGAAATAATACAGTGTCAGACATGAGCGTGGTTGACACGCGCATGCAAACAAAACGTAACCGGGAGAGATGTCAACGTCCGTCGTCTCTCACTCTTCCTCGCTGTCTTTGTCGGCATTCCACCTAAACACACACACACACACACACACACACACACACACAGATTGTCAACTCTAAACATGAGGGTAAATGACAACAACAGCAACAAACACGCTGACGAGCACAAAGGCGGTTCTCCTGCCAAACAGCAGAAGGAGCAGCAGCAGCAAAGTGGAACTCGTCACTCAGTAAGTAACTAACTTACTGAGTTAGTCACTTACTAGCACACACCGACACGCCAGTCCTCTGTGTCTGCTGAACAATGGGGGATGCGTGTACGTCTATGTACTCACACAATGTGTCTTTGCACCTGTCAATATTGCGGTCGGCTCGATAGTCTCCGTCATGGGGGATGGCACCCCCCCCCCCCCGGGGAAGACCGATGGTTCGGCCGAGCGCTTTATTGACGGGCACGGCGGCTTAATGCTAATGGATGTAATGAGTCACAGGCGGATGTCACCAATACGCGGTAGGGTGGGGGTCGGACCCTTTTAATCTCTTAATACCGTCCGGGATCGATGAGGAGCCCCGGCCCCCTGCGACCTGTAACACCGCCATGACTACCGCCGCGTGAGTACTGGCTGCGACTGCTTAGATTAGCGTTACAGCTTCATGATCATCATTACTATTATTACCATAATGATAATGATCAGGCATATTGATTTGCAGTTAGTTTTTTATGTTATTTTTACATATCACTCAAATGGGAGATAGATTTATGACTACTGATAGAAAAAATGATTTTTATTGATGTTCAAATTTGTGTGCAAATGCTGAACAACTCCCATTATTCTTGGCTCTAATAAAAGGTGTACGTTGTGGACCAAAATTGGGTTATTTATGGATCATTAAAAAGGTGTAAAGAGGCTTGGCTTGCATTAAGCTCTGGGTATGTAAAGGCAAATTTAAAGGGCAGAAGTAGCGTAAAAATACAGGATTTAGGGGGAACCTCAGAAGAACCATTAAGCTCCCACAAACTTTGCTAACAAACTTCACAAAGAGGGAAGAACCCCCTCCAACATTCAGCAAATGAATTATTAAGCAAGAAAATGAAAGAAAGAAAATAAAAAAAATGCTTCTTGCCATTAATCTTAAAAAAAAAAGGAATAAGTGTCTGCGCGTCTGTAATGTTTTATTAAAACGCTGCCTATTTCAGTCTCAATCCAGTCCCATTCAAAAGGGCACTTTAGTGCTTTGCTTGGTGTGCACGTATGTGCACGGCAGGCACAGGAAACAAAAAATGTCAAACGAAAGAGGGGATTTACTGTATTATGTTAGGGGGTAGAAGTGCAAATGTGTACCACATCTTTTGTTCTGCCATGTCTCTGCGTTACACAGGCCGAGGCGTTCACCCAGTGAATAGAGCACACACCACAAGTTCCGGTTTGTTCTGTACTCAATCCACTGCACCACCACACAAATTCAATTTGGTGTGTGTGTGCGCGTGTGCGTGTGTGTGTGTGTGTGTGTGTGTGTGTGTGTGTGAGAGACAGATCCATGTGCCTCCATCAGTGACCTCACTTCAGTGTGGCCTCATGTTCGGTGGTAGGGGGGGGGAGGAGCTGCGAAGGAGGGGGACCACACGATGGCTACACATGCTCTTCCACGAACACCGGAGGTCCAGCTAGACCGGGGGTGGTGGGGGGGGGGGTTGGAAGGGGCATCCGCTGTGAGCACATCAACCCCTGCTCATTTGTGCTGCCCGCTCCCTGCTGACTCACCTTCACAAGCAATTTCAGCTCAGCTCACAGAAAACCATAGACTGTCCACATCAGAAATAAATAAATAAATACCCAAACACATGCAAGTACGTTCCCAGCTGTGCCTGACAAAATTCAGATTAATTGATGGACAATTTTTTTTTAACTACCAGAGTGGTTCCATTAGCAGTGTGGGGAAAACATTTTGCATTTAAAGTTGAAGTGGATTTATTGTAAGCTGTCAAACGTTTGGTTTAATAGTGTTAGCTTTGGATGTGCCAATGTTATACTTTATTCTTGTGCTTTAAATAAGTGCAATCTCTATAATGTAATATATAATTATGTATGGCTTAAATGTCTACCTTATATTGGAGTAGATGCTCATGTTTTCCATTTGCTTTTCAAGGCATTGTTTTATTAGCTTAATTTACTAATGTTAGCCATGTTACCGCTGTGCATTATTGTTCTGGGCCAACCGCCATGGCAGACAGACGCTATATGTTCTCCATGGAGGACAGCACTAGCATTCCCAAGCATCTTTACGCTCTTAAGGTAATGGCTGACTATTTTGGGGGGGGATAGTTACAGGGGAATAAATAATGCAATCAATAAAACACAATCTCCTCTTCTTGTAAAGGGGTCGTTTCGTCTGTCAACGATGTTGCCAAACTTGGAAGTGTTGAAAGAAGTCAACACAATGTTTTTGTGTCCACCCACAAGGCCATAGATGCCAGACCGCCATATAGTTTGCTCAGCTAATTAGGTTAAAGCTGGATTCTACGCTCTAGATGTGCACTTGGCACTCGATCCACCCCCGGTGCAATGGGAATTTAAGCAAAGTTAATGTTTAATCTTTGTTGTTGCATAAAACATGATTTAAAAAGAAAGAAAGACCTTGAAGTTGCTGCTCTATTCCGCTACCTTTAGTCAGGAGGAGTTCAACTCCAGAGCACATGTGGGCAACCACAAACGTACATGGTGCCAAGAGGGTGCTAGAGACAGAGAGAGAGGGAGAAGGAGAGACAGACAGAGAGCGCGAGAGAAGCACTCAGAGATGGCAGAGTGCTGGGTATTGTTGGTACTTACCCTTTGCAGTTACAGAGAGACATGAGTATTTCAGCTTCTGGAGGGGTCAACTAGCAGCTGATAGGAACACCGGGCGGCCCTTCCATTTTCACCTTGTTCTCTTTAAAAGCTTGGAGCTAGAGACGGATGTAAGAGACGTGATACGCGGGACAACAGAAATGTTTCAGTGTGTCTGAGACCTCTGGGATCGCACGTTGACATTTGAAAGGCTGCACAGTGACTTGGAAAAAGACGTGTTTTGTATTGTGAATTTGTATCTGCATCTGCAATAGGCCCTAGGCCTACAGAGATGATGATGATGAAATAAATACATGAAAGATGATTTATGTAAGGATTGTTTAGGCCTAGTTTAATAACACAAAAGCCATAAGAAAGTTAGGCTAATCAAAGGTGTTTCCAAACATTATCTCAAAAAGCTAGAGGCCTATACGCTTTCCTCATGGACAGGACTAGCCTGCCACAAATCTATAGCTAAATATAAGCAACTGATATTTATGCGCTTCCATTATTTAAAGTTAAATATTTTGATATTTTAAAGAAATTAACTGAAAGTAATTACAACTTCCCGCCATAGAATATAGGAAGGAGTGTTATATGATTTTGGAAAATAAAATGCAGTTGGACGTCAACTCCAATGGTATATTTTGCATGCGCACACTCTTGCACCCAACGACTTTTTCCTAACATAGTAATATCTTCTAGTAGGCCTACAGTCTGTTAATATCAGCACTAGAAATGTGTTTACAACATGTTTCCCAATGTTGTAACGTGGTCAACCGTAATCAATGCACATTTCGCTACCTTTTAAAAAGAAAAACCATTGTGTTTTCATGCTGAAAAATAAATGTATTCATTGATTTATTTATTGTGCAATACGACGCCCCTACTGTCACGCCTCGTCCTCAGCCCCCCCTCTCCCTTCCTCCCGTTGTGTTGTTTCCATGGAGACGTGTCGTTTCCATGGAGACGTGTCCACACGCGCAGCCCGGCTCCACGCGGCAGAGGCGCGCGCTGTGTTTATCGTTTAAAGTTAAGCTAACGACTAAACGACGACGCGTACAGTTTACCGTCTACAATAAAGCCACAATGTTTCCTCTCGTATATTTTAGTTAAGCGCCGTTGCTTTCGTGTCACGATAAAAAAACAACAAAGTAAGCACATAATTATTGTGTTTAATGTAAGGGCCTTGGACTGCCTGCCGTTTTTAAAAGGTAAGTAGTGACAACAGCCGTGGCATGCTAACTAGTTAACAACCCTGTTTAGCATAGCTTAGGACGGTAGCAACCTTAGCAGCGTAGTTGTGTAAGGGGTAGGAATAATTAAGTATAATAATACAGAAATAATCATGTGAGGAACTAACACGAGATCACTGTTTTATCACGACCGCATAACATTGGTAGAAAAACAAACCCCGACGAGTTTGCCAGATGTACGTTCCCCCCCTCTAAGAAAGACGGGTCATTACAAGACGTTGTCTCCTCAAGAAGCACGTAGTTAATCTGCCCAAAGCAGGCCGTGTCTGGCAGGGTATATTAATGTTATAGATCACTGTCAACACATATATCTCCGCACGTTTAAAATCTCAAATGTGCAGACTTGCTTTATTTTTTCCCCCCAGTCTTTTTTCATGTATTCCCTTCTTTCTCGTTCTTGTAACCAATAACCTTTTCTTTTCTTTTTTTATTGCGTACAGCCATTAGAAAGTGACAAGTTGGGGGGGGGGGACCGAATCAAAGTTTCAATAAAGACTGGCTCGGCTGTGGGCCCTGACACGTGAGGTGGCTGAAGCAGAACAGGACGGGACCAGACTGAGAAAGAACGAAAGAGGGGACATCGTTTTTCTGGAGAAAGATAAATAGTTCATGAAAACGTTGACTTTGTACGTTTTTATTACTTTTGTCTTACGGACAAGGCAGGTTCCACCTGCCTGCCTTCGGTTCTGTCCTCCAAATTGTTCCGTGTTCACTTTCTGCGGCCACCTGCTGCTTGTCAACCCCCGGCGTTACAAACGGTGGAAGTTGAAGTGGTGAATTTGTCATGTGCGATTGGTGTTTTAATCTATTGGTATATCAAACCGCCATCGATACATTTTCCACTAGTTTCTTTTCAACCAGTGTTTCTTAAATAACGGTATTTTATTCATAGGCCTACCTTGGGAGTGCTGCAGAAAAAAAACGAAAAACATTTTAAATATTTAAGCACACATGCCAATGTTTCTCCAGAAATTGTAATTTGAACACCACACTTTTAAAGTTTGCTCTGACAGATAACCCGTGCACATGTCGTTTTTTCTCTCACAATCTCAATGTATTGTTTGCACTCCCCTAAAAGACAAATGGTTAAAAACCCCTCTTTGACCCTGTCTTTGGAAGAGCATCTAGGAGGGAGCAGGGTGCAGTGAGGCCAGCTCCATGGCAGACGAGGTGCCCCAGTCCCCTCTGCCGCGGGGGGGCTCCACCGGCAGCAGTGGGAGGTCAAAGCGGAGCGGTTCCACCAAGAGCCGGAGGGCCAAGGAGGCCCCCCAGCCTGAATACCTGCCTGGGGACCAGCAAGACAAACAGCCTGGAGGTAAATCTAGTCCTGGATGCAGACACGTCCTGCCTGCTCCATTCTATATTGGTGCTGTGTGTGTGCATATACCAGTGTGCACCCCCTGCATATTACGTATAACAAGGGCGAAAACACAACATTCATATTTAAACAATTTGCTGCAGTTTACTCAGACATGGCTTCAACTGAAATAGGTTGTTGTGTTTCTGGTTTAATAGGAGCCGGGTTAAGGTTTCTATTTAGTCTAGGGAAGTGTGTTGAAATTGTAGAAATGTGATACTTGGAAAATGTACTTCTCCTATGCCATTTCCCCTGCCACATGCCATCGACAATGGTTTTTCCAGGGCTTCTCCAGTAGCAAGACACAGGCAGATGTTGGTTAAACCGGTTTATTGTAAAGTTTGCGCTAGTTTGAACAGGCAGAGCAGATGGTACATGCTAGCGCTCCTCCTGAGTGTGTGCTGGTGGCTGGTTTAACCTGTGGGTCTTGATTGGCCAATGCCCCACAGGTGTGCAGCCTCACCCAGCCCCAGTGTCTAATCAGTCTGACTCAGACCAGATTAGGCTGCTTAACTCAGCCACCAACAACACACACTCAAGAGGAGCGCTAGCATGTCAGCACGTACCATCTGCTCTGCCTGTTCAAACTAGCATTTTGCTTGCAAACTCTACAATAAACCGGTTCAACCAACATCTGCCTGTGTCCTGCCATTTGGAGAAGCCCTGAAAGCCATTGTAGATGGCATGTGGCATGGGGAAACTGCCACAGCCATATTTTAGACACCAGAGTGTGACAATGTCTTTGGCTATAAACACAATGCATACTTGCTTTGATTTGCTCTGCAGCAAATTAACTGACAACACTAGAATACGATAATGTTGTATGGCCATCCACACACAAAAAAGGCTTAATTATCTAATTACAAGACTACTGTTAGAAGTTTACACAAATAATCACACAATCCCCCCCCCCCCATCTTCATTATTGCAATAGTAAAGTGACATTCAGCACATTTTTATCAACCCTGAACTCCAAACCACTGTCAGAAGTAATGACTGTGCTCAAAATGACACACAGAGGAAAGAATAGCATGGCTAGATTATTCCCACAATCTGAACCAGCTGTAATTATGCACCTTTTGAGTGTCCGTCCGTGCGTGTGTGTTTATATGTGTGTGTTTGCGACTCTCCGTCATCCATCACAGGGGATGCTGATGTTGGAAGCAGCGCGGGGATCTTGACGGAGGAGGAACCCGAGGACCTGTTCGCCATTAACCTGGTAAAGCCATCAGCCCCCTTAATGGCCACCTTGTCATCGGTGACAAATTGAATGTTAGAATTTCACTTCACCGCCAAAAACAGTGGCACTCGGCGATGGGAGCGGCTAGATTTACACCGTATCCACATCGCAGATGGACGGCAAAGCAGAGTAGAATACCACCATGCGGTTGGTGAACTTCTCTTACCATATGTTTTCCTCCCAGTGTAGTGAGAGAGAGGGGAAATATATGGGAAACAAGAGTAGTTCCTTCCTAGAGAACCCCAACCAGGCAACCCCCACCCATCATCACCATCATCATCACCACCCACAACTACGACCACCACCACCACCATGCTATTATCACTATAGGGGGAAACCCACCAGTTTTCATAACCTTTGAAAACTCTTTCTACCTCCCCGATATTGCTCATAGAAAAAAGGACTAGAACAATGCCTGGTGTGCCAGATGTGTGGGAATATGGAGATCAGCTGCTGATTGGTGGTGTGTGCTCAGTGAACCTGCACAGTAACTGTCTCCTCATCAATTAAATTAATATAATTAATTACCACTTGTTACCTTGCAATAGAGTGCTAGTATTTACATGCAATGACCCAAACCCCTCCCAAGCCCCCACCCCGTGCAATATTTATAAATACACCTTGCTTGTGTGTGTCTCCCACTGATGAAACAGGTGCCAGGCGTAGGCGGTGAATGTACACACACACACACACTTTGCTGTACCCGGCTGTTAGCATTATTCAACAAGACAGCTCCCTGTATAATCTGCATAGCGATATAATTTGGGTAATATTAGAGCACCTGCTCTGGCGGCAGAGCATTGGAAGTCAGAGAAATAGTGCTGGCTGAGGTTCGGTGTGTGTGTGCGTGTGCGCGAGTGCGTGCGTGCGCGCGCATGCGTATGTGTGTGAGTTGTGATTACACCTCCCACCCGCGGGGCGTCAGCGTTCTCGAATCACAGCCACCATCACTTTAATTTAAGGACACGGGTCACGGGTTGTAATTGCACTAATGTCCAGCGCCATCTCAGCAGGAGGGGTGGGGGGTAGGGGGTGATGGGTGGGAGGGCACGCAGCGGTGAGTCCACCCCCCCCCCTCTTGTCACACCGAATAACCGCCTTCTCCTTCTCTTCCTCCTACACAGAGGAAGTTGTTCATGGGCCGCGTCGCCCTGTCCGGCGTGACGCGGGACTCGTGGACGGAGGAGAGCGAGCGGGCACTGGACCGCTTCGTAGAGGACGGCTCCATCACCCTCATGGTGGTCTATTTGGACCCCTTGACCGGGCTGAGGGTGGAGCACGCCATGCCCTTACAGGTACACACGACCCATTGGACAACCCTCAGAGCCAATCAGATGTGTGGTGGGGGAAAAGTAGGTGACGTCCCCTTGCATCGATTCGAGCCAATCAGTGTTTTCTGACAGATGTTGCGGTGCTCAATGCCTTGTTATCGTATGTATTTGGTAACTCTTTAACAAATAACCCAATGGATTCCGGGTAAAGGTAACATAGACAGACAGTGAGACAGAGGGGTGTGGTACATGCTGTGCCGCTGGGTGTTGGTGTGTGTGGCTACCTAGTGAGCTCTCCTCCTCTAGGATCTCTTTGTTGCGGGGTCTCTGTATGCAGGCTTGTCCGCAGTGCTCTCCAGCAAACTGTTTCCAGCCTTCATCCTGACTAATAGAAATGTCAGCAACGGTAATAAAAAGCCGCACTGTCCATTCTCCTCAGAGGCCCAGAGATGTGAAGCAGAGATTAGCTGCAGGGGCCTTGTCAAAAGACTCCTGTATGCGCTCACACGTGTGCTTACGTAGGAACACGGACACGTGTGCAAAAATTCACACATTACACACACTCTCTCATGCACACATACACACGCATATACACATACACACACTCTATCCTACACACATACACGCATGCACACAGAAAGATACACTCAGACACACATGCAGCACTGTGCCATATTACAACTGATAAGAGCTTTTGTAGATTGCGGTAATGACAGCTCTGAATACCAATTGAGCTGCATCTAAAGAGACCCACAGGAATTAATAAAAATGTCTGCCATTTCATGGCTGCGGTGGGTTCCTGTTATCAAAAGAGCATAAAAGAGAATCACAAAATGCAGCGTTTTAATTGTTAGTATTTCTGGATGCCTCTATACACGCGTACTTCGGAAATTCACATCCGTGTGGTTTTCCTTTCACCTTGTTGTTCCGCTTATCTTAACCATTCTTTCAAAATTTTGTTTAATTTCCGCTCACTCTCTTTCCCAATTCCCACCGTTCCCATTCTTCCCCTGCTTATCCCATTCCATCGTCTTCATCGTCTGTGCTCCCCTCTCTCTCTCTCTCTGTCTCTCTCTTCCCTCTTGCTGTCTCTCTTACTCTCGCTCTCCCTCTGTGCCCCCCCCCCCCCTTTTCCCTCTCTCTCT
>OOFB01013073.1:1427-11604 GCA_900323305.1 Trachyrincus murrayi | reverse complement strand
CCTCCCCCCCCCCTCTCTCTCTCTCTCTAGGCAGAGGAGGGCAGAGTTTAGTTTTATTTTCCGTAATGTGAAGACATTTCCTGAATAACTCGTCATTTTTGGCCTGTACTTGTTGCCATAGAGCTTATTGACTGTCATTAATTGTGTTAGCGAGGTATGAATCTGTGATCTTTATAATGCAAACTGAATGTAGATGAAGTTTCCATATGTTCTGGGAATGCTACAAATATGAATGCTGTGTAAAATAGTCACTATGCAATGCTTTACTTAGAGCACAACAATGATAACAATAATATTATTGACCACAACCAATAGATCGTTTAACTGAAAATGCTTGACTGCTAACCCTGCTACTAAAGCTTCCTACCCACTAGGAGACTTTTAAAGTCGGGGCCGACTTCGGCAGTACACACTACACGACTGGTCTTGACGATCAGTCTTTCCTTGCCGTCGGGTCGGTGATCCACACTAGGCGACTGGGAACATGCGCGCCTTCTCTGAAAACTCGCCAAATCCCCCGGGAACACGGCAACTCACGTAGACAGGAAACGGAAGACAGCAACTACGAGGTCATCGATATAACGTTTGTAGAACTTGTAGGAATTGTAGAAACTGTAGCAGTTGTTGTTGTGAACAGTGAACGCACTACCAGTTCATTCCTCTGTTCTTCTCTTTTCTTGCCAGCGTAATCGCCGATCTCAGTCTCAGTGCCCCCCACACTACGTGAGTCAGGCCCGATAATACCAAACCGAAAGCGAAATCGTGTGTCTTGAGACCCCCCCACACTACACGACAATCCCAGCCGACTTAAGCTCCAATCGCCCCCCCCCCCCCCCTTCTCCCCAGTCAGTCGGCCCTAGAATCGGCGGGTTTGTCGCCTAGTGGGTAGGAGCCTTAAGCCGAAATAATATTTCCATCGTCCGGTCTGTGTGCAATGTGTAGAAAAATGTAATTAGTGTGGATAAAAGAAAATGAAACCACTCGTGTAAATAACTAAGATAACTAGGATATTTCAACGAATGACCTCAGAAGTTGTCACATGTACCGCCAAACAAAAAACGCCAAACCTTTATTGTACAATGTTTTTATGTCAATAACAAACATACCACAGTGTGTGTGTATTTTCTCATACCTATGTCCCTGTATCATTCCTCTATCCACCAACAGGGCCTCCCACACATTTTAACAGTGCTACAGAAAAAAAACTCACTCTCTCTCTCTCTCTTTTGAAAGGAGGAGCGACTGAAAAGCCCATATAGCCAAAAGGGGCTCTGGATTGTTTTGGTTACCTGGGTAACGACTAAAGCAGCCCTCTGAACATTCATGTGGTCTTCCTCTGTGTCTACTCTCCCAGCATGTGCCCCCCACACACACACACACACACATTCCCAAGAGCCCAGGACTTCTAAAGGGCAGTGCAGGAGAATTAGGATCATTCCGGGGAGATACACAAACACCGCCGGCGTAATCCTAACCTCCGCCTTGACCTCTGCGACGCGGTAGAGAAACACTGCCTCACACCACCACCAACACAACACCCCCACACCACCCCTGTAACTCCAACACTTCAACCCTGTCCCCCCTGCTCTCTTCTGGGCTGTAGCCCCCCCAATGTGAAGGTGGCTCTCTGGGGGCCTCTGTCATTGTGGGGCCCGGGGATGGGAAGGCACAGCCATTATTTACCACCCCATGGTGTTGGGGTAAATATTCTTACTGTATAGCGAGGCGACTCTAACAGGGTTTGTGTCCGATTGTGATTTACGGAGATACTTCATGTTAGAAATAGATGCTCATTTACCTGCCGCCTTTATTCAAAGCGACTTATATTGAATTTGTGGATGAATGTAATTTAGGAGCAGGTTGGGGGTCAGCCTTTGTGCTCTAGAATGACTACAACTACACTGTGGATGTTGGGGATCGAACCCAGGATGTACCATGGTTCACCGGTCGTCTGGCCACTGAAGGGTTGCCGGTTCAAGCCTTGCTTCCTGCTTGCAAAGTGTTGAGGTGTCCCTGAGAAAGCGCCCTGAGGTTAACCACAGATGAACCACACTGGTGTGTGGATGGGTGGATGTAAGATATTGGACATGAAGCACGTTGAGTGGCCACTAAGGTTAGAGGACAAGTGGTCCGGGTGTTTGACTCCCAGCCGAAAGGTTCTGGGTTCGAACCCCCAATGTCTGCAGCCTACCTGTAGTTATCCTTAAGCAAGATGCCCCTAACCCCTACCTGCTCCTTAATGACATGTATATTTATATATAAAAAAACAACTAACCATACTTAATTGTATGGTTAAACCTATACAATTAAACGTTAATGTTGTTATTAGCTGTGTTAAGAGAATATTTGTAAGTATGGTAGTTAGCTAATACGTTAGCTATATAAGCGCAACACTGTAAGTTTAGCGTGAGCATCCATGGTTTTCCGACTTTGTAGCTCGAACGCACGTAGGTCGTTAATGATGCGTTTCCCACTTCCGGCTTCCCAGGTCCAACCATAAACGAACACAGCATCATTTCAGAGCTATTATAATTATTATATATTATTATATATTATTATATATAAGTCTTTGTTGACGTTGTAACACATAATTTGATGTGTAATTATGTAATATGTGTTTGCATCGTTTACATTTTGCTCTGATTATAGCAATATGTGGAATTTAACAGCTACTTTACCGATTAAATTAGCTAGCCAGTGTTCGCATAAATTGCTGCTGCATATATTTTTTGTATTCAGCAATGAGCCACAATATGCCGAACTTCCATTGGGCGTCCATGTTTTTTTACCCCCAGTTAACTTACAGCATGAACATGATGACGCAAGTCGGAAATCCAGAGTTGAAACTTCAGAGTTCCAAGTTGTTTTGAATGGTAAAAGGCTTTTAGGTAAAAGGAAACCAGGAGGGAGGGAGCACCAATCTCCCGACCTGATATTTGGATTCAATCAATATCTATCTGTTCGAGAAAAAATACAAATAAATTATATATATATATATATGTGTGTGTGAAGTGTGTGTGTGGTTGGAGTCAGACTGATTAGACTCTGGGGCTGGGTGAGGCTGCACACCTGTGGGTCATTGGCCAATCAAGGCCCACAGGTTAAACCAGCCACCACCACACACACACACACACACACCACACATTCAGGAGGAGTGCTAGCATGTCAGCACGTACCACCTGCTCTGCCTGTAAAACCGGTTTCTATCATCTACTGCCTGTGTCCTGTGTGTCGGAGGAGCCCAGAAAAGCCACTTTAGTGGCAGGTAGCAGGGTCGACTGCTACAATATATATATATGTTCGGCAGGGCAGACTGTGCACCAACTATTTATTAAAAATAAAAAAAACACTTTCTCTCTAGGAGGACCAACGGCAGGTACACAAGCACCCTCTGAGGTCTACGCACGTCCATGGCTACTGGGACAATGTAATACCTTCACTCTGGGGGACAAAGGGGCCATGGGAGGACCTTCTCCAGTGGCAGACGGACATATCCTCTAACAACAGCAGCAAGCAGGGCCTGGGAGTGTAGCAGGAGGCGCCACGGTACCATTCAATTATTCATAAAGGACTATTATGTGTGTGTGTAATCATAATATTGTCAGGTGTGCCTGACACCTGTCTTTACTCATCTCACCTGTATGGCAGGTAAGTAGACAGGTGAGCACAATCTGTGGCGGGTATTGTATACACAGTACGGCATTGCATAGCTCATATCTCTTGCATATCTCTCAACACACACACATGCATGCACGCACGCGCGCACACACACACACACACACACACACACACACACAGCATAGAGCATTACTTCAGGAAAATAGAACAAATTCCGAGATCTGAAAATTCTCAAAAAGTGAAACTACCGGTCTTGTTCACGGTGTACATTTATATATACAGGTCTTGTTCACAGTATACATTTATATACATTACACAGAAGTGATGAATTGGTTACATTGTAACATTGTGACTGCTGCTGTTTTATCTGGAGCCCTTCTGAGCCGGCCTGGTCTACACCAGAGACCACCAACACAACACAACACACAAGTGGAAACATGACCTATATAAGAAGGCCAGGACCCCCCCCCCCCACACACACACACACACACACACACACACACACACACACACACAGACAGACACACACACACCTCCTTCCATCCCTTGGCCTCTGTACACACACACTCATAGACACACACACACACACACACACACACACACACAAACACCTCCTCCCCTCCCATGGCCCCTGTGCACACACACTCATAGACACACACACACACACACACACTTGGGGCTGTGGAGTTTCCCGCCTAAATGTGTCCTATCCCTGCTGTTGGATTGGGCGTTTTGAGGGGGAGAGGTGGGGGAGGATGGGGGAAAGGGGTGGTGGTGGTGGTGGTGGGGGTAACAGGGTGCCTGCCAGATGACTCCCCTGTCCTCCAATAGGCTGCCATCTGCTGTCTGGCACACACAAAGACAAACCGTGTGTGTGTGTGTGTGTTTGTGTGCACACTTATGGGTGTGTGCTTATGGGAGGAGCCGGGTTGGTGGCCTTGTTTGATGTGTTTCTCTTAATCGTCGATGCACAAGGTAGAGCCACACACACACAAGCATGTGCTCACACACACGCAGACGCGCGCGCACACACACACACACACACACACACACACAAGCATGTGCTCACACACACGCGCTCACACACACGCACACACAAGGTAGAGCCACACACAAGTGATTGTGAGGTCATGTTTTGAAGACTCGCTTGCATGGAACATTTGCTGCATGAATGTTTAAGCAGCGCATCAATAAGTCAATAAAACCAATAGATGGTTTAAGTGGTACACAAACTACAGGAAGCATAAGGAGCGGAGCTAACAACCAATTTTAAGACCCCCATTCAACACTAAGTGTGGGTCACCTTAGAACAAAAGCACAGGTCCCTACATGAACCAGAGGCAAGGACGACACATTGATTTAGTGTATGTGTGAGTGTGTATGTTTGTGTGTGAGATGAATTGTGTGTGTGTGTGTGCGGTGCTGCTTCCCCAACATAAGGGTAAGTCATAGAGTGTTTTTATTGTTTTTGGGCTCCCTCCATTTTTTGAGGGCCAACAGGGCTGAATGAGGTTGTAAAACCAACAGCCCCGGGGACAAAGGAGCCAGGGGGCATTAAGTCACGGGTGAGTGGACCCCTTTAGGACCAACAGCTGACCCTGTGGAGAGGCCTCTTGTTCTGGTCCGGCAGGCTCGTGCCCCCCCCCCCCACCACCCCCCTCCTGACCCACAGGCTGAGCTGACACTACCCCTAAAACACACACACACACACACACACACATGCACACACAAGTGTATCCGACTCCAAGTCTACATATGGAAAGCCCATTTGGATCCGCCATTCCCATCTGAATAAACACCCAAGAGTCCCTCTTGGTTTTTTTTTCTTTTTCGCTGAGTGGGGTTTTGGCAGAGTTTTTTTGGCTGACGTTTTGACATCTTGTTCTGCCTGTGGAGAGCTTGTCACCCGCTTGATGGGCTCATTAGAAATCGTGATTATGTAAGAGTAGTATGCCGATTTGTACTGGGCCAACTGTAAAAGACACCTGCCGCCATCTTGGACGGGAACGTGAGTTGTTGTGGAAGAAAGACACAATACCGTTGATTTCATGCAAACAAAATGCATTTTATTTGCCCTCTTTAAGTACATGGATACAAATGGCAGTCAGCAGAAATTCTAAAGTACCTTGGTTATGGACCATCCAACTGAAAATACTGTTACACTGTCTAAAGTATGATGCAAGTGTTAAATATGATAGAAAAAAAATGCAAAAGTTAAAGCGCCATGCCTTAACAACGGGAGTATATGGTGACTGCTGCTACTATCCTGTGCATGTACTTAATTAACTAAAGGACGGAACGCGGCCAACTGTTAAGAAACAAATATATTACTCCTAGAAATGGAATGTACAGACAGACACAAGTCAAACGAACACGGCAACAACACACAGTATATACAAACTCAGCTGCTAGACACATCTCAGCCACCGTAGTAAAAAAAACAACCTGACCATCTCCAGCGATATCGCTAATGCTAATCCAATCCGTTTTGGCCTCTTAGCCCTCGTTTAAAATGTTTGACCTGACACAAAAATCTGCTTCTTATCGTTACTCAAGACGCTTAACGCCAGATAATCTTGTCTGCTGAACCCAGATTATACACACACTGGGCCGAGCGTTACTAAAATCCCGGTCTGGTCGTACCGCCGATCAAAGACCAATAACACCAAGGAGAACTGACGGACAAGATGAGGTCATCACCAGCCGGTGAACATGGAATTCAACTCGTACGACCTCTTTTTGGCGGGAGCAAACCACGGCTGTGTTGGAGTAAGCCGGTCGGTTTGTCTTGGCCAAGAACACTTGGCTCGGCAGTAACAAGGAAGCTAACCCTGGACATATTTACCGTCAAGGGTGTGGTCTGTACATGACACACGCTATATAGGAGCCAGAGCCAAAATGGCAGTACATTGTTATGTTAAATAAAAAAGATGATAAGAAATAAGCAGCTCCGTCTTATTGCCTTACATCCATCACACTTTGTGAAATTCCACTCATGCCAACAATAAAACAACACAACCAAATCCACACCGAGAATTATCAGCACAAATGAACGATGTTATAACAACTATACACAATGAGTACAAAAAAAAGTGCAATTTTGCCTATGATTAGAGGTCTGCAATGAAATCCTGCTAGAAGAACACATACTGATTCAGTGATAACACTACATGTTTATTAGCTATCAGATTAAAATAAAATAAAAATAAAAAATATGAATGGATAATGGGTTAAATAACTGGCGGTGTCGGTTTACAACTAACAAATACTTTTTTTTTGGTAGACCAATGTGGATTTTTTTGTAACAGTGAGGAAAAAAAGAAAATAGAATTCTTCAATAATTTCTTAAATTTCTGTTGTTTTTTCTTTAGAAATAAATTAATTAGTAGACATTAAATAAATAGCTCAGCCTTCACTCTGACTGTGAATCCATCTCAACCAAAAGCTTGTTGTCAAACCCGGACACAGAGGTCTGTCAGATTTAACATACACACACAGTAACCTCAAGCTATTTTTCTCCTCTGAGAAAAATACAGTTGGCTTCGGAGGTTTAGGTTTATTTAGGGCCTTATTTTAAAATATTTAGCCATGTCAGATAATAAATAGAAAAAAACACAAAATGTACCCTTCAATTTTTGTTCAGGTTCTTTCAATGCCATGTTATGAAATACAACAGATGTTTCTACAGAGAACTATGGCCTACGTCCTTTTCCTTCCATTGGAGAACAAACCATCGTTTCGGAAGTGCTAAATCCAGTTTTACTCAAAAAACACTGCTCCTTTTTCATCCGCCCTCCAACCCCGACAGAAAACTCCATAGTAGTGCAATAATGACAGCTTCCTGTTTCCGTCGGCAAAGACTTCATATCATCAGGGATAGGCATTCTTCATAGAAATAAAACATAACTGAAAGCATAATATCAAATTTGCTGTCTTCAGAAGACTGACAATTTAGCAAACTCGCCCACTAGTTAACTTAAAAAAAGTAAACTTAAAAAAAACATTATAACTCACGTTTCTCAACGTGAGTTTAATAGCAGACCGCGGTTCAACAAAGCAAGCTTGGAAGAGACACTTAATGATTAGCGTTACCATATTAAAACATTTTTTTTTTCTTTCATCCACTTAAAACAAATATATTAAAAATATAAAGCTCACAAGCAGCCGATGCTAATTATGAACAATCTCTATCTACAGCCCAGAGCACGTGCAGGTGGCTTTGACACGCCTTCCCTTCGACAAGTGCACAAACTCTAGCATTTAATTATCTGTACAAAACTGTTATGTAGCCGGGGCCACGGTGTCTGTTATGTAGCCGGGGCCACGGTGTCTGTTATGTAGCCGGGGCCACGGTGTCTGTTATGTAGCCGGGGCCACGGTGTCTGTTATGTAGTCTGTGTTATAAAAAAAAATACAGACCAATGGCAGAAGACAAGAAAATTTGGGCAGTAACCAGACATCCTAATTAATCTTTGACGTCAGTGGCAGTGGATTTCTGCTTTGTCCGGAAATAAAAATAAAACCCAAGAAATGGAAAAAGCCAATTTAAGTTTGTTTCCCCACACCTAAACTAAACGATTTTTTCTTCTCCTTTTCTTTCTGGTTTTCGAAAAAGCAGCTCTCATGACAATCGTAAAAGATGGATGTAGTGTTTCCTTAGCAACAAGGAGTAGGTGGAGGAGGAGGGTGCGGGGTCGTTCAGAGGATGAGGGTCCTGGCAGTGGAGCCGGGGGTGGGGTAGGGCTTCAGGTACTGCCTGGCCTGCTCTGTCATGATCAGCTGGTCCTCCGTTTTGCCGTAGACCACCGCCTCCCAGTCCGTTTTCTCCTAGGGGGGGGGGGGGCAGTTAGTCAGGGTGGTCTTCAGGACCAGGGACCAGGTGGGACATGCTGTTTCTTTTTTTTTTTTTTACTCATAACTGTATAATAATAATAAATACATATAAGAACTTAACATTCAAAATAATAAACTGTATTATTAACTAAATCACATGGGCTTACCCCGCCGAGTAGCATCCATTAAACCTTCCTGCGGGTATGAAAATGTGTATTTCAACCAGAGTAACTATCTGCTTTAACAGAAGAGAGAGGTCTGCGTACCAGCCGCGGCGGTGTTTTGTGTGAGGCGGACATCTTCTTTGTCCTCTGGTTGCCGTGGCGATGCTGGGGCGCCCCGTCCCTCCCAGCCGGGGGCCGGCTCCGCCCCTCTCTCTCTGGGATGGGCGTCATCAGCAACGAGCTGGTCAGTAGGCTGTCGCCTGCCACCTGGCAACATTATTTTAATTATTTAACAAACTGTTTTGAATAGTAAGAGTAAGAGTAACAAAAGTTACAATACTAGCTTACAGAAGCTCTAACAGAGGACCATCCCTGGGTATTTCAGCCAATCAGATAATTGCTGCTTCTGATTGGCTCAACTTGGTGTCACGTGACCAATGGCTTTTGTGGAGTAACCGAGCAGTAAAAAGCCGTTGGTCACATGATACAAATTTGGCAATCAGAAGCAGGAGTCTGATTGGCTGAAATCCCTACACATGGTCCTCTGTCCCTCTGTGTACTGTTTGATGAAGCGCATGGTTACTCTTTAAAGAAAGGCCAGGGACACAGAACAGAAGCAACGTTTGAGCCGATCAGGTAACCGCGGCGTCACTACAGCTTTGATGAGGGGTAGTACCTGAGGTGTGGACCCCAGATGTGAGTTAACCAGTGGACACAGGAAAGCTAACGGAAAAGGAACCTGAGCGAGGCCTACCTGGGCCGTGTTGAGCGGGTCTTCGAACAGCTCCACGTGGAGGCAGTCTTTACCCCAGGGGTCCAGCACCAGGGACTTCCTCACCTTCCTGGCCGGGCCGCTCATCTGAGGGGGGACAGACGAGACCAACATCTACAGTGAAAGCCCTCTTTAAATCCATGTGTCCTTCCTATTGCGCTTATGGAGCATTGTACAACTTCTGTCAGACAGAATCATCCAATAAGTAACTGGTGGACATGAAAAACAAAGTGGCATTTCTTTTAACTAGGGATGTGCCGATATAACGAGCACATTTGGCCAAAATGTGTAATATCGCCAGACGTTGTGAAAATTGCTGATATGAGCTACCTAGGTTTAAGGAGTTATAACAACTGTCTAACGATAGTGATCATTTTGAGAGAAAACAAATCATGGCCACTTTTAAGCAAATGAAGTGTCTTCTAAAAGTACCAAGAAGAAGAAGATGAAGACACGGGAGGAGACGAGGGAGTGACAGAAGAAGGAGACGAGAGAGAGGCCTACGTTGTGTTTCCAGGTGTCGTAGTCCGGCTGAGGGTCTGTCCTGATGAAGATGTCCGCTCCCGTCTCCTGTTTGAGAACCTCCCGGATGTCCTCCTCCAGGTACGCCAGCGGCTGGGGCTGCACACACACACACACACACACACACACACACACACACACACACAATGTATCAATATTAGGGATGCACCAATAAATCGCCAAACCGATATCCGACACCGATCGATCAAAATGTGTAATATTGAAATCGGTAGATGACGTGAAGTTTGTTGTTGTATTTCGTAGTATC
>OOFB01013060.1:0-12051 GCA_900323305.1 Trachyrincus murrayi | reverse complement strand
TCCATATTGTGGAGCTTCTCTCGCTCTCGCTCGCTCCCTCCTCCTGTATGTGTCAGATGGCCCTCAGCCATCATTGTCTCCTGGCCGTGACCCCCCCCCCCCCCCCCCCCCCCCCCCCCCCCCCCCGCCCCCCCCCCCCCCCCCCCCCCCCCCCCCCCCCCCCCCCCCCCCCCCACCACACAGCAGCAGGGTTTCCTAATCATCACCCACCACATCTGCACATAGCCCTGCTGCCTCTTTGGTACTCCCCTACCCTTGACCTGTCTGTTGTCTTTGGCAGCATGGCACTTCCTGTTAAGTGCTCTTTTTTTCCTCTGTGACTGGGGAAGTGACACACAGTGCCATCTTCCTCCCCTCTCTGTGTGTTTTGATGCGTCTCTTGGTTTGAGTGGTGAAGTGCAGAGAGGGAGAGGAGGTCCACCCATCAGGGCATCAGGGTTCCCCATGGAGCAGATGTCTGGACGAGAGGGTACGGCCCGCATTCCATTTGGGTCACTCTTCGTGTCTGTGTTTGTTGAGGGCTGAGTCATATCATCCCTCTATGAGGATGGTGCGAAGCCCGCTTGGCAGGGGAGGAGGGGCTGGGGGTTTGTCGGTTCACTCTCCCCATTGAAGAAAAAAAATCCAAACCACTGTGAGTTGGCAGCAGAAAACAATAATCAAAAGCCTGTTACTCGGCGCTTGCAGTGTTAACACGGCGGGAAGAGAGGGAGCCGTTTGCCTAACCGTGTGACGCGCGTGTATGGCTTGCGTGCACGGCTTTGCGTGTACACTACCGTGTGGATTTTCCCCTCGGCGACTTCATCAGTGCGGTTGTATCTTAAAAACCAGAGTTTCTCTCCAACACAATGACGTGACTGTGTGTCCCGAGGGGGAAGGGGGTAGAGAGAGACACAGAGAGGAGGGAGAGAGAGAAGGCTACGATGTGTGCTCCACTCTGCCACCCAGAGTCCAGCCTGCATCCAGCCTGCGTAGCGTCACTGTCAGACAGACCCCCCCCCCCATCTCCTCGCTCTGCTCCTTTGTAGGGCCATCTGAGGGTTTTCTAAAAGATTGCACAGAAAGCTGTTCACTGGGGGGGGAACATACAAGATGCTTTTTGGGGAGAGAGGGGGGACGGGGGGGTCTGGAATGAGGAGCGGGAGCTCCACAGCATTCCCTCCACTGCTCTTCTGATGAATGCCTGCCCCTTTTCTTTCTCCTCCTTTTCTACTCATCCTCCCCCTTATATACAGTATATTCCCCCTTCTATCCTCCAGTTTTGTATCTGTTTTGGCTCTGCCATGAGCTGTAGTGTAGTCGTGGTTGTTAGGGAAGGTGGCTACAGCTGCTGCCGGCCATACCATCTCTCCTTCTAATTAGGACTCTGGTCCACATCGCTGCCCCAACCCTTCCGCTCAGGCCCGCTCCCTTGGTTTATTTAGGAAGTGAGCTGAGAGGAGCGAGAGAAATCCTGTTGGGCGGGGGGACTGGGCGCAGGAAAGGGGGGAAGCTCCCTCCCTCTCTCTTTTGCTCTCTCTCCTTTTCCTTTTTTTTGTCAGCGTTGCCCTGATATGACGGACAGCACTACTAGAGGAAGTGGGAAGGGCTAGAGGAGGCTGTCACAATGCATCTCAGATTTAGTCAGGAATGCTGCTTGTGCTCGACTTGTTTTCTTTCTCTCTCTCTCTCTCTCTCTCTCTCTCTCTCTCTCTCTCTCTCTCTCTCTGTGTGTGGCTACTGTGAGCAGCTCTTCCTTGGGGAACGTTAGTCAGGATAGGGCCTGGGGGGGCTTGTGTGTGTTTGGCTGCGGTGTGTTGGTGGTTTGTAAGAGCGTTCCTCTCCAGTGACAGCAGAATTCCCTGGTTCATCCGAACACAAGTTTTGTTTGATGGGGAAACAGAGACAGCCGGCTTCTGAAGGAAATGGTTTAAAGGCCACTAAAACATACGGGGGCCTCTCTGATAATACAATAGGGGGATGTGCCGTTACAACGGCCCCCTCCTTGTTTAAGGGAAGCGCTGGTGGCCAACAATGGTGTTTTTACATTTGGATGTTTCCCTGCTTGTGATTTTACCCTATTGATAACCAAAACATTTGAATGTTTATGACTTGTTCAAAATGTTTTAAGACGGTATGCAATTTAAACAGTCGGTATACAAAGTAAATTGATTACTATGGATTGGAAGTATTGTACACATTTAAAGAGAATCTATGGTGGAATAAGTGCTGAAAGTAAAATGCTAACAATAACTTTTACATGCCTCTCTGGCACCCTGTGGGCTTCAGCTCGTATTAATTAGGCCTAGAGTTGGCAACTGTTGTCTAGTTCTGGCTAGTCTGGCCAATCAGGTGAGCTCTTCCATCGGGAGAGTTCGGCCAATTGGGTGAGCCCTACTGTCTGGAGAATGGGCTGTCCGGCTTCATCCTCTTGAGGCTGTTGCAAAACATCCTGGTCTACAGTCTGAGCAGGTCCTTTACATTAGGTTTTATGAGTTAAACGTTCTCTAAAACATGTTGTAAACTAGCACTGGAGCTACTAGTTGATTTAGCGCATTTTAATTTTATAGATCTAATTGTAATCAGTAGTTTCAGGAATGCAACTATGAGGTAGCTTTACTTTCAGACGATAACAAAACATTATGTACTGCCTGTCTCAATGCAAGCTAATGTACTACTTAATGTTGGCCTCTGGGAACTTGAGAAATGATTGGTCATTCAATCAAAATATATTATAAAAAAAGTATAGATTAGCTTCTTCAACTGAGCAGTTCCCTCCTGTAGCCACGTTAATGTCCCAGTGCTGCACATCTGTCCTAGAAAGACCCTGACTTGTATCAGCATCCTGACATGCACAGACACAAACCCCATTGTTTGTATGTTGGTTCACTCCGGAAGTCGTGGGTCTACTTTGAGTCGAGTAGGCCCCCCTACTCAACTCCAACCCACCTCCCACGCTGTAATCCAAGTCTTTGTTTTTGGCCCTGGTGTGGCCGGCCAGGGGAAGGTGTGACCTCCTGCCTCTATTCTGTCTTGGCATCTGTGGCTTCCAGTAATCCTGCTTATTGACAGAGCTCTGTGTGTATCAGGGCCTGCCAGACACACATGCTACTTAATAAGCTCCGTCGTATGGTGTGTGGTTTTACTTAAACTAACCTCACTTCCCGAGAGTGACCGTAGTTCCTGAATATTTACTGGAAATGTTTTGACACAATGCATACAATATATAGCCTCCTATATTGTCACTGATTGATCATTAAATTTAATTTGAATGATTTTCCTCTAATCACACATATATTTTATTAGCCATTACATCATCTGTACCATTCAATCTGTCAGATCGACCTTTTGTTTCCGCTTTATATTTTATATTTTCTTTTAGCAGAAAAAAGTTCAATAGTTTACACATTCCACGTTCCCTCCACATAGTTTACAGAGGACTCCTCATTGGTCGCATGACACTTAATGTAGTTAATTATTGACTACTTAATCTGTCAGTGGTTCTTGTCCATCTGCATTGCTAGGGTGGCAGGCACACACACTGCTGCTATGTAAACTCCACTATGAAGAGTTTATATAGCAGAGGCGCTCTCTGGCGGGGAAAGACCCATAAAGGGTTTCACATATCACTGTTAAATGTGTTGTGTCTTTGTCCGTAAAAGCCAGATGTCACTTTAAGGCGGTGTTGTTGTGTTGAACATGTCATGTTTGGTGTAACACCAGAGAAATGGCTTCTTTTTTGTTGTTACGTTTCTCCCTCCTTTTTTTTCTTGCTCTGAGGCAGTCTGTAGCACTCACACCCTCCCCCTTGTGGTCATGTGAGGACACTGCAACTTCCTGCATTATTGTAGAACCGTTTGTAGAGGTCGCTTTTGCGCAGTTCACCCTTCATACAAACAGGCAGCTTGGTCATGTCAATCTGCTTTGTCAAACAGCCAATGTTGATATAGCTGTTGTAGCTTTAGTTCTGAATTAATCTAGACTTTTCCATATTGAATAATACACACATGCATACAATGATTTACTGTTTAATTATTTAGCAGATGGTTTTATCCAAAGTTATGCCTACAGGTAGACTGTGGATCTGCTGTGTAGTGCTTTGGCTGGGGTTTATTTAATATCAACCAATGTGATGCAAAACTACCACACAGATCTAACAGTACCAAATTGTACACAATAACACCTCTTATGTCTTTCTTTCCCCTCTGTAGGCCTTGTGGATGCACTTAGATGTCTGCAATGAGTGCTGTGGCTGGTATGCCTCAGTGTTTTGGACTCCCATGCTCTGGACCCAGCAGTAGAAGAACTGACCAGAGAACGTCATGAGCATAGTCATCCCAGTGAGGGTGGACACAGCAGACACCTCATACCTGGACATGGCTGCAGGCTCTGAGTGAGTAGCACACACACACACACACACATACACATACATACATACATACATACACACATGCACACGTACACTAGGGCTGTGCCGATTTTGTAATAATTGTCTGACCAGCGGTGATCGACGGTCACCGCAAACAAAATCAAATAACCGCCATCAACCCAAAGTTTTCTGCGTCAAACTCCTCCTCTCTCCTTTCCTCAAAATAAGCGCTCTGTGTTCATGCTGCACTCACCGTTCACAAGCAGGAGGGGGAGGAGGGCTTGGGTAGTACATTTGGCTTGTTGATTATCTACATAGCTCAGGAAAAGCTTACTTGTTGCTTTACCTTCATAGCCTATTGCAAATCTCCAATTTGAAAACTTTCTATAAATGTGAGTAGTGAACACGTCACAAAGAAACAATCCTAAATAATGCTTAGAAAAGTGTAAGTGAAGCCCCTGTTTCAGCTCCAATTCGAACACAGATTTAAAATGCGTTTTGAGCTTAGAGTTCTAGGAAGGAGGGGGGCGTTTTATCACCATGGTTACAACCCACGGCAACTTTGTGATACCTTTTTTAAGCTAGTACCGTCGTTGTGTATGAGCGTTATAATGAGCAATGTTGTATATGAAATCTGCCACACATCAACATCAACCGCTGCCCAGACGGAGCTCCACACATCCACACACACCTCGCCGCCAGTTCCCTTCGTAGTGACGTTGCAGTGTATCTGAAAAGGCACGTTCGGAGCAGAGTAGAACGTTCAGCAGACGGTTATACCCGGTGACAGTGTTTATTATGACGACCGATCGCAATCAAAAATCATGTGATCGGCACACAATATACAGGCACACAATATACAGGCACACAATATACAGGCACACAATATACAGGCACACGCGTATACAGGCACACGCGTATACAGGCACACGCCTATACAGGCACACGCAGTTGCGGTCATTCTCATTGTAGGTTTGAGCTACGCTGTATGAAGGATTTCATTGTCAGTAAAGTTTCACAAACATCGGTTTCGTGTCATATCACCGTTTTCAGTATCAATGGTTTCTGCACACTTCTGTTTCTGATTGGTAGAGCACAAGCTAAAATGTTTTGTCTGCTTAGTTTTTTTGATCCATTTCATTTAACCCAAGATAAAGTTTCAGTAACAGCCTTTTAAAGAATAACCTGATGGTGTTTATGGAAGTTAAAGCCGACTAGTGCAGAATGGTGCCATTTCTATCTGCCATTTTGGTCTCATTCAATGCATCACATGACAATATGTCATGTTAGCATTAATGGGATGCCAATTGAAACATCTCTGCGGTCCTGTTATGTGTCACCACCTGGGTCCCCCCTGCATCAACCCTACCCAACCGCTCATTCTCTCTTTCACTCATGTGTTCTCGTCCCATACTACCTCATTCCCTCATCATCACTCTGTGCTTCTCAGAACCTCCTCACGTGGGCCATGCGTGTGTGAAGTTACTACATTAGTACTAATAGTAGTATTTCAACAAATATTACTGCTATTTAAACGTTTTCATCCAAAGCGACAGTGAATTCAGACACTGGTCATTTAATGAGCTGGTAGGGGGTTAGGGCATCTTGCTCTAGGAGGCCTACAAGTAGGCTATGGACATTGAACCCAGTACCTTTTTTGGCTGGGAGGCGAACGCCCTTGCCACTACACTATGCTGCCCTTGAGCAGTGGGGCTTTGCTTTGGTTTTGAGTGCCCATTGATTTGCGTCCTTCACTCAAAGAAGGTAACTGTTAATAGGAACAGAATCTGAGGTCAATCCATGCAGACAGCATCCCAAACACTTGCGCTCTGTATCTCTGCTCTGTTCTAATGGACTGTTCCGCTTCAGTATTGATCACACACACACACACACACACACACACACACACACACACACACACACACACACACAGAGCGCTTTGCTTTTTTCAGTGCACAGCTTTTAACTTTATCTGCCCACGCAAAGCTGCTGCTGCTGCTAAGCCCAACAAGAACATTTAATGTTACCTGCGCTGTCGTGTCGTGACACACGCTCGCTCACCAGTAAAACAAACCCAGCTGCCCTCTGTTTTCTATTGGTGGAGTATTGTATCTAGCGACACGTATTGTTTACTTTGTAAAGAATCGTGGATAGAAGATTGTATCGTTAACTTGTGACCTAGCTCTGCATGGCTACCGAATAGTTTTTCAAGGATATCGCAGTGGCTTCTCTCGTCAGCTAAAAGAAGCTAAGGGACCTCCTCCTGACAAAAGGATAACGCAAATACGTCATCGGATTATGACAGGACGCCTGTCTCTTTAAGAAAGAAAAGAGAGAGGAGGAGGAGGGGGGAAGGGGCTCCCCCTTCTGCCTTCATCAGAGCTGTTGCTTCGACAGCTTGTGTTGCCATGGTTCCCTTCCCCTCACGCCCCTCCTTTCCTTCCGCAGTGCGCAGGGCCTGTTGCCATGGTCACTGGCCTGGAGTGACAGGTGGTCCTAATGCAGATAAGGCTTCTTAAATGGTCTTGATGCCTCCTTCTACAACCCCCCCTCCTCTGCTGAGCTCTTTCAGGGCTGTGTCAATGCTCTGGGCCCCGTCTGCTAGGGGGCGGTCCTAAGCCCCCCCACCTCCCTCTCTAGCCTTTTTTTCCCTCTTCTGTCTGTGTCTTCCCCTCCACTTGCCTTCTGCGGAGATATTTAAAAGCCGCTAACAAGCATGGAGACCTGGTCCACCTGCTGCTCGGGCCGCATCCACCACCCTGAGCAGAGAGGCTCAGAGATCAGTTTGGATGGCAGGGCGGTTGGTGCTGTGGGCAGTATGAGCTTCTTGTTTGTCTCTCTTTCCCCCCACTCCCCCACCACATCTGCCCTGAACCCTGCAGCCTGCAACAGCCCGCATCAGCTAGTCCTCTGTGGGCTCATGGTGCGTAAGCGCATGTGCAAATATGAGGGGATGGTGGGGGCTTCGTTACCGCGTACTCTCCACAACCCAATGAGCATGCACAGAAAAAAAAAGTGAGGGGTTGCCATGGCAGCAAGTGGGGGGCACTTTGGGATGGAAGGCGTTGCCTCTTCTGTTGATCTCCTGAAGCCTCGGCGACGGTGTGTCGAGGCTCTGCAGCGCATGCCTTCTGAATGAGACACACACACACACAGTGGCTATATTTACGCTCGCTCTCGGGCTGTGCGAGCTATGATTAGAACGTGGCCCGGCTTGCTGTTGCTGTTTTAATTGAAACTTCCATTCCGCGGGTGACTATCTACGATCGCAGTGTTGCTTTTCTTTCTTTTCACCGGCCATGATGTGGGGAAGCACAATGGCTATAACACACAGACACAGACACACAGGGATGCACTCGCAGGGGCACACATACAGAGACACGTGTATGGAGACTTTCCCTCCATTTTACCCACCAAACCTGCGACTGCCACGTCTGAGTCATTTAACAAAGCCTACTTAGAAAAGTCCCCCTCACGTTTGCTGTCAGTGTTGTGTCATCTGGCCAGATATCACTTTGTACCAAGATGAAGAATATATCTGGTTATATCCCCTGGTTAATCATTTTACTTTACGTGGGCGCTCAAGCACATGTCTGAATCGTGTGTGGGATTTTCAGTTGCTAACTTTTCATGCTTCTGAGGCTGAACTCTCGCCCTCATTGGTTTACAGTCTGTTGTGTGTCTATGTGGCAGTTGGTCTGGTGTTCCCACATACTACACACACACCTTCTCCATACAAGTACACACACACCTACCTCCTGAGCACATGCCTACCTTCCCTGCACACACACACAGCCCTACCTTCTGTGCGTGTGCACACACACGCCTTCCACACCTTCCAGCGCCTTGGACCGCCCCCCAGGCCTCATGTTTGCGCTTTATTTTTTTCACTTTGACTAAACAGTTGAATGGCACAGCACACAGGAAGTAGTGCACAGTGCTCCTGGGGCACGTAGCAAGAACAAGAAGTACCGTAGCCAGTTCACCCTCAGCGTTGAGGAGGAAGAAGGTGTATGCACGTGAGTAGAGTTCAATAAGGTAGGGTTGGGGATTTTTTAGAGAAGTGTTTGTCTATTGTACACATGACTTCCTTGTTTGTAATTCCACTGGCTTCGTCGTTTCCCTGTAGCGCAGCACATGCATGTTTTTGAATATTGTCATTTGGAGACTCCTTTGGGTAGGGGGGTTTCAGTACTTCTCATCCCGACCTTGAAACTGCTGCCTGGGCAAGAGTCAGTGAGGCGTGAGTGATCCTCTGTGTTTCCACATGCCTAAACTGAGAAATGTCTATTTGCGACCAATCGTAGGAAAGTCCCCGTAAACAATGCTCTGGCCGCTAATCATTAACCAGCTTTTGTGATTATATTGCCTCTCTTTAGAGCATATTGAAGAAGCTGACATGGTTTGATACTGAGGGGCAGTTTAACCAGGTCGCTGTGAGCCTGGGTCACCATAGGAAGCATGGGTTGTCTGGAACGGTTGAACAGGCTCTCCCTCTGCCCTATTGGCTAGAAAGTGGACATACCTGTTTGGTGTGAATCTGCCGGCTGAACGCTCTCCTGTTTGTTTGGCACAAGAGAAAGGGGAATAGAGAGGACTGTTGTTGTTGAGTCCAACCCTGCCTGGCGTACGGCGCTCTGGGCCGTGCCGTGTGCCTGGTGGTTCTGATAAGACCCGTCCATTGGCCAGCCTTTCGCTGGAGCTCTGCCGTCCAGCTACGGTGAGCTGACAGCAGGCCGGGTTCTTGCTGGATGTGAGGAGGCTTTGGAGGTTTGCCTGCCCCCAGCTTTTAGCAGTCTGGTGGTTTTTAGCGCCGTCCAAGTGCATAGACGCATGCATGGACACGACAGTCACTTTGTGTTGCTGGCCCTTTATACCACACTCTCAGCTCGTGCTGAGACTTGAAAGTTGTTGGTTTGATTCTTGCCTCCGTCTGGTGATGGTGCCCTTGAACTCTGTGTGCGGTTGACACGACCGGTTTCTGAATTCCGCCATTTTGCCCCCGCTTCGTATGTCTTAGCGACTCGTCCGAGACACGGACGTCGTTGTTTTTCTATGTGGATGTGGGTGAACAGGAGGGATTTACATGTGGAGCACTTTGAGTGTTGGTCGCTGCTATGTCTATACAGAGCTGAATTGTCTATTTATCAATTGGTCAGATAGTAGTTTTTCAAGTAAAAATGGCAATTATTTCTGGCTTATTTATTTAATAAATATATGTTATTGTCAGCTCCTTTTCCAACTTTCCGATATTGATAACATGAATACTTTGGTTTTTCTTGGCTACTCATCAGACGAAGCAAGTCATTTTAAGACATCACTTTAAACTCTGGGGACTTGTGGTGGGAAAACTGTGTTTTCCATTATTCATGAGTCTATGTTGGACTCCGAGCCGAAAGGTTGTTGGTTCGATCTCCAATGTCTTCAGACTACCTGTATGCCTAACCCCATACTTGACAAGTGTCACTCCTTCACTATAAGTCACTTATAGTGACTATAAAAGCGTCTGGTATACGAGTAACCCCATGCAGTTCATTCTCCTCTCTATATACACCTGTATACTCTGTGTCTAAGTGTTATGTGTTGTTTGTGTTTCAGACCTGAATCAGTGGAGGCCAGTCCTGTGGTGGTGGAGAAGTCCAGCTACCCTCACCAGATCTCCAGTAGTAGCTCCCACCACTCCCACAGCTACATCGGCCTGCCTTACGCTGTAAGAACACACGGACACCCACAGATGGAGACAAAGGATACACACATGTGAATAAACAACTTGTCACCTCCTGGAGAACTTTGTGATTGGCTCACAGTTTGACAACAGAGCGTCATACGTCAGCGCATCCTACATTGTGCGTGCTTGTGCTGTTAATGTTACGGCATTGTTCTCGCATAAGGTCGTGCCAGAACTTTACCAGTAATGTTACGTCTTATGCAAATGACAAATTGGCGGATTTGCCGGCATTTCGATATCGGCTCCTATTCACACATCACCCCTATGCCGCGTGTGTGAAAGGGGCTATAGGCACACACGCACACGCACATACGGTTCAGTGGCCTTTGTCCTGACCTACATACCCTTCAGGCCCCTCCTCCCTCCTGGGTTAATCATCCTCCCATGCTAACAACAAGTAGCTCCTACTCACACTGAAATAGAACCATGTGTTGTAATAGGTAATAGTGCAACCATTACTACTTCTTCACTGCATCCGACACTTCTCTGTGTGTCTCTCTCTCTCTCTCTCTGTCTCTCTGTCTCTCGCTCTCGCTCTCTCTCCCCCTGCTGTGTACAATTCTGTTTAAACCTTCTGATCTGTTAAGGCCTTCTCCACTGTGACTTGTGCTAATTTAATGCCATTCAAAGGCCAATAATCAACAACTTCACTTATTCAGTGGTGTATGCCCTGATAATTCAGACATTTAATATATAATGTTGACGATAATGGCTTTATTTTTGTAGCACGTTTTTTAAAACACAGATTCTGGAAGCGCTTAACAGTGATAAACACAAAACGAAACAATAAAAAATACTCCACAATAAATACCCAGCTCCTCATCCTCTCTCTCTCTCTCTCTCTCTCTCCCATCAGGACCATAACTATGGGGCGCGACCCCCTCCCACGCCCCCCGCCTCCCCGCCCCCCTCGATGCTGATCCGACCCGGCGAGGGGGGGCTGTTTGTGCCGGGGGCCCAGGACGAGGCCTCCCGCGGCACCACGCTCAGCACATCGGAGGACGGCAGCTACGGAGCAGACATCACGCGCTGTATCTGCAGCTTCACCCACGACGATGGCTACATGATCTGCTGCGACAAGTGCAGGTGGGTCTGGGGATGGTGCCTAGGCTAGTGGTGGTGGCTAGGCTAGTGGTGGTGGTGGTGGCTAGTGGTGGTGGTGGCTAGGCTAGTGGTGGTGGTGGCTAGGCTAGTGGTGGTGGTGGCTAGGCTAGTGGTGGTGGTGGCTAGGCTACTGGTGTTGGTGGTTAGGCTACTGGTGGTGGTGGCTAGGCTAGTGGTGGTGGCGGCACGACAAAAAAGGTTCGTATCATTGGCTGATTCACTTTTCTCAGATTCTCATTCAGGTTTAGCAAGGTAGCTACTTTGAATGTGAATTGGCCATTTTCACACAGGCATCGTCGTAGGATAAACACAGGTCACACACAACTCATAACACTAATTATGGGTCTGCTCTTTTAAACTAGATAACACATTGACCATGAACCATGTGCCCTGGTACATAAAAGTAGCAGACCCATAATGTTTGTCCTACGATGACACCTCTATGAAAAGGGTCTATAGGAAACACTAGAGACTAAAAGCCATCTTCTCTCTCTCTCTCCATGTGCCCCAGTGCATGGCAGCACATAGACTGCATGGGCATCGACAGGCAGAACATCCCCGAGACCTACCTCTGTGAGCGCTGCCAGCCGCGGCCCCTGGACCGAGAGAGGGCCGTCCTGCTGCAGACCAGGAAAAGAGAATGCTTGTCTGGTGAGTCCAAACGCATGCATACACACATGCAGAGAGACACGCACTCGCAGCCACACACACACACACACACACACACACACACACACACACACACACACACACACAAATCTGTAGATATTGCAGACTGCAGTGACTTTTCTGTCCTAGCATTCAAGCTCTAATGTTTGAGAGCAGTCATTACTGCTTATAGTGCAAGTTGTTGGGAGTCATCTCTGTTCAG
>OOFB01013057.1:9830-35695 GCA_900323305.1 Trachyrincus murrayi | reverse complement strand
TGGGTATTGGAGGAAATTACTGCAGGAGAGGAGAGTAGGAGGTGTGTGTGTGTGTGTGTGTGTGTGTGTGTGTGTGTGCGTGTGTGTGTGTATGCATTAGCCTACAGTGTAGCCTACTGTGAAGTGCCCGAGAAGTGTTGAAGATAACGTCTGTACTGAACCATTTCATCATTGTGGAATTATTATTAAAAGCTAGGCCTACTCCTCGCGCCACGTGACTTTGTTTACAATTCGTCCAACAACAAAAAAAAGTTAACTGCATTATTGTGTCCGCATAGTTTACATGGTCTTCATTTCTAATATAACCCCGATAAACACAAAGCTAAATTATTTATAATTCAAAATCTCCCCTTGCTTCACTTAGCCTACCTCCGCGTGCTTGCAGTTTGGAGTTTTTTGAGCCACCGCTTCTGATGAGAGAGAGAGCCGAGTCCGTCTCGAACGTGTCATAAAGCGTGTGTGTGAATATGTACACTCTACTCTGAATAGGACCTGAAGAATATGACTTGCTGGTCCCACCCACCCGCCTCCTCTGATGCCCCCGCCCCCCTGGTAGCCTCCACATAAAGGCAGCGTTGTTTACCTGATCCAACAGCACGCCGTTAGCACTTGGAACACTAGCGCCTTTCATTGCTAAGAGGTTCGCTTGAGTCCAAATTTAAATTATTTCGACAAGAAGACCCATCTTTTTTTTTATAAACTTGTATCGAACATAGGTTGAGTGTTCCAAGGATGAACCGCAGAATAGCCTACTGCATGGTAGATGGATGAACTCAAACTAGCTCTATCCGAATGCATCAAGGTATATTTCATATGATATGATGAATAATTACTTAGTAATGCTTATGACCTAATGTCAGGTCTGAACTCTGGTGCCTGTTCCTCAAGAAAAGTTTTTATGTTGTGGCAAGATGGGACCAGTGCAATTTATAAGCAGTGAAACAGAATCGCGTTAGAGAAAACACTAAAACTAGGGTGAAATAACCTGCTAAATCAAACGTATGCCCCTATTGTGCCGCCCAAATATTATATTCTGGAACATTTTTACATAATTGATTCGCCTCAATATCAGAAACTGGAGGCAGCAATAGCTCAAGATGTTAGAAGTATGTTGAGGTGCGTGGGTTATGTCAACTGTGAGCACTTTCAGTGGCCCTAGAGACTAGATTTCACATTAGGTCTAATATCTTTCACATATGAGTAGGCTAAGTAGACTACTTTTTGTGTGCAATGGTCTGGTCAGGGGCTGTGCCAACCACTTGGGGCGCTACTGACTCGACATTGAATCTGTATAGTTTGCTATGAGGCATCTCTTTTCAGTGTGGGGCCAAGCATCGAAGACTTGGAGTTACAGTCTGAAATGTATTTTAAGTAGTTATTCCGTTATTTCCGTACCCCTAAAAGGGATAGGACATAGCAGGACATATCTTCTTTATATGTCTGCATTTGAGGCGAGAACATAAGTTTACATTACATGAACAGAACTATAGCGACCCCACGTGGTAAACTGACAGCAACACTTTTTAAGTAGTGGAACATGGGCTCGAAGGAACGTTGATTTACCTAATGCCAAGCTCACACCAGAGGACTTTTTCCCCTATTCTGACGTCAAAGAATACTTCCAGACAAATATTGCAGTCCTAGAGTAATTTGTGAAAACTCTGCATAAAATCCTGGTTCCGTCGCCTGGAACGGTCATCTGTGAGTTGGTCAAAGACCCGATTATTTCAGTCGCGAACCAGTCTGGACTTCGTCGGGGGAGCACAGGATGATTTCAAACTGTTTTGATTTTGTCACCAATGAACGAGTGCACAACAAACCCAACGAGACCAAAATACAATGTCGGGGACGAACGCAGCTGATTTGATTTGGCCAGTTTTTAGACGCGTAGAGCGCAGCGTTATTTCAGCTCCATGTGGTCCATGGATAGCAGTGCTATTTATGTGTGCTATTAACCTAGGCCTACGCCATGTTCATTGATGAGAATATAGCGCATTATCGATATTTGCTTTACTTTGAAAATGAAATAAAATGCAAGGACAGGATATTCACTTTGGAGAGTAAATGGACTCGGATTATTAAACGATAGCCTATTAACTTAAGATGTAGTCTATTAGGCTACTTTATGGTCGTATTTAACTGACTTTGCCTCGCACTGGTAGCACACTCTTGGCATCTGTAGGCCTACGCGAATACTTGATTTGTAGTCCTGTAGAAATCCTGTGATGTGAGACATCCGGGTCATTCTCCGTCCTACCTAAATCGGCTTGTGTGTGCTGTACCGCGAAACAATTTTCAGTCATTTGTCAGTCGTTACGTTATGTCAGCTGTTCGGGATTTTGTTAAGATTTTAAAAGTCCTGTATTGTGAGCTTGGCATTAAGTCAGGGCCGTAGTTATAATATATATTGGGGGCGACACACACCCCCCCACACACACACACTAATATATTGATATAAATATAAACTTTTTTTTAAATAAAAAAGCGAATGTAATCATAATCATAACTAAACTTAACAAATTGCCATTATTACCGGTTCTAGTATTACGGTGTAGAGCAGTTCTCAGTGTGGTTCGTCCAAATATTGCCGTACCCCAGCAGAAGCCGCTGCTCGACTGCTGTGGGTAGGTACAAAGTCAAACACTGTACTGTCTCTCTATTTCAATGCTTTAAAATAAATAAAATGTATAAAAAATTGGAAAACTAGAATATAATATGAGTATTATGTAGACTATATCACTGTCGATTGTGATAGTTTTTGTGTTATGAAAATTATAATTTTATGAAAGGTTATCGTCTCGCAATGTCATGCTAAATTCCTGTCAGAACGTTAGTTAGCTAGCATACATTCTGTGCATTAGCTAGCGAACAGCCCATACAGCATATTCCACTCGCTAGCTTTGCGTAAAGTTAGGATGCATTAATGTTCCCATCAGTTGTTGATGGAACACTTATTATTGTAACACCATACCAATAATAACACTTCACTTCAGCCAGGACATGCATGAAAAGGTAATGTAGCCTAATTGTGGAAATAAATTATATTCAGTAATTAATTCAGTCAGTAATTGCATGGAGTGGAAACAAACGTTTCTGGTGAAAACGGGCCGATTTGCGAGTGCTAATCAATCAACCATTTCTAACGTTAGCTATAATAGCTAAGTTACTTGAAAAGTTAAAGGGGAATTTCACTTTATAACACTTCTTGGGTCATTTTCACACCTACCCAGGCTTTTGTGTGCACCCCAGACAGGTTTGACTTTTGATGTGGGCGTACCTGCCCACATCATGTGCCCTATCGATTCGAGCCGGAATATACAGAAGAGCTGTTAATTTGCAGGCTGATCATGCGAGAGCAAATACATGAATGGATGGCCAGCAAGCTGTCTAACTGTTATCGTAGACATCCTATGTATCACAGACAGACGCGTTAGCGTTAGCCAGCCCGCTTAGTACCTATGATGGGAAAACGGTGGGTACAGCTCCAGGCTTCAGACTGTTGCCTTGGTAGTCAGTGGCTTCAAAGTGGTCACTGCATACCCTTAGTCCTCGTTTGCAAACTTCTTTGGCTGTTATGTTGGGGTGCCTGATTACATCCAGCTATGTCTGGCACAAAGTTGCATCACGTGGAAAACGAAAATGAAAATGTGCTTTCAAGGCAAGTTAACAATGTTAAATCGAAGAAGAAGAAAAAGTCGGAGTTTGATGTTGAATGAGCATGGGTGGATGGGGTGGGGGTTTACTCACACGGGTATCAAATATCTAAATATTGAAGCAAGCAACCTAAAAACTGTTTGGGGTGCACACAAAAGCCTGGGTAGGTGTGAAAATGGGCTTGGCCAAAATATTTTTTTTTAAATCCTACTTTGTAGGCCTAATTATTTGGCAAAGAAACACAATCGATCAGAAGGATGTGGTACAAACAGATGTTTAGGCAATTAATCTAGAACATCACTGTTCTTAAATCACTTAAATCATGAATAAAACTATATTGATATCGCAAAGAAGTCACTAACTAGCCTGCCTTTTGTAAAATGACAATTTGTTCAGTTACAACCTTAAACATATATTAGTGATTTGATTAATATCATTCAGAAATATTTTACTATATAGAAATGAGTGCCTTTGAATACTGACCTAGTGTTATCAAGTGAGACAAGAGCATATGTTGCTCTTGGGTTTTTCCTGTGATCTTTGTGTGTTGCGACGATATTATTATATTAGGCTATATTATATTATGAGTATTGGCATTAGTTCACACCTCACTTTGCCCCTGTTGTTGAAGCAATATTGAAAAATGTGTGAAGTTTGTTAATTCCAGAATCTGCTGTACAGCATTACAACAACAACAATTCCTGTGCACAACACACCTCATTATGCCACTGAAACATTCACGGACTTCAACAACACTAATGCGACAGCAAGATCTCAACCCTGCTGTGTCAAACGCTCTGCACACGTGCAGTCACATCCTTGAGGCACCAGTTAATGCACCCCCCCTCGATTTATCTTAAAATGAGTAGTCTACATAGCAGTGACATCAGGAGCCATGTGATGAGATTACAGCTCTAAGAGGTTTTGGTGTACATGGGAGAACTGTACAGGACCAAGCATTACGCCCTGAGAAAGACCTTTGTTAACGGCATGTGGTCTAGACATAGGGATGCTCTGCTCGTTATCCCGATACGGGTGATGAGTCATTTCAGATAGTAGGGTACAAAACCCAGAAGAGCCCAGATCCTGAATGGCCAAGTTAAAAGAGTGTGACAGGACAAGGGATTCAGTGGTGTTGAATGAGGATGTCCGTCAAGGAGAACGAAGACAGAGAACAGTGTTGAAACTCTGGTAATAATAATAATTGATCGTATTTATACAACACTTTTCAAGACACCCAAAGTGCTTCAGTGAGTGTGTGTGTGTGTGTGTGTGTGGGATGGATATGACACCTCATCCACTACCAGTGTGTACCCACCCACTTGGGTGGTGAACGGCAGCCAGTATGAGCCAGAACGCCCACCACACACATCACAGTGTGTGTGGTGAGTGTAATAGAGAGAAGAAAGAGATTATTTGGTGGGAACCCTGAAACAATTAAAAAGTGTCCAGACAATTGTTCTTCTGAGAGACATGCTGGAGACAGAGGTTGGAGCAGCATGTTGGGAGATTTTTTGATCAGGATAGGGAGGGGTGATGTATATATGGAAGTTATGGACCCCAGTGAGGTCAAGAGAGCTTCTAGAGGTACAACCCAGGAACTCTGATGTCTGCATACATATATTTAGAGGAAAGGTCGAGGAAGATCAACAAACTCTGTTGCCGTTGAGAGACAAAGTGGAGCTGGTAGACGGTGAGGTCATTAAAACACTGGTTTTCTCTCAGACTCCGAGGTTCTGGCTAAGGAGATGGACAAGTGGGCCTGGTGGTGAGTGGGAAAATGTAGGCACTATATATACTGACAGGTTAAGGATGAGCGAGAAAGAGAAAGAGGCTTCATCATTCATGAGAGACAGAGAGAGAGGCACTCCATTGTAGCGAGTGAACAAAGAATAGCTGATGAGGGGGAAACTAGCTGAGTGTTTTAAATTAATGAATGGAAAAACAGGCAGCTGACATTGCAATGCTTAGTTAGAAGTGTTACCAAATTTGTATGCAGGTTTCTAAGCCTTATTGTGCCTCATAAGACATTTACTCACATCCTTCTGTACAGACTGTTTCCCACTATGTTAGTATTTTGAGATTATTTATAATACTGTGTGTTATTTATTATAGTGCATTACTACATGTCAAAATGTGTGATTCATTAAGTCGTAAAAATGAATCACAATCATTGTGACTGATCACATCATAATTATGAGATGCTAGTTAGATGATGATAATTGTGATAATAAATGTACGTTTCACACATTTGAAAACCGTCACACCTTGGAAGACTGTGTGGCCTTTCTTCCATATGACGTGATTGCAGAACGTTGGTAGACAGCGAAGGCAATTAGTTGGGTTCTGTCCTATGGGATTTTGTCTTTTAATGAGTCAGTGGGGAGTTGGCTAGAGACTATGTTATGTGTATAGTTACTTGATACCATAACAACAACATACAGGAAAGGAAAAAAACATACAGTAAGTCAGTGACAACTATTTAGTTTATTGTTTTTTTGAATTAACCAAATAAACAATTTAATTAACTTGAATGATATGTGACCAACTGAAACGCGTGCTATTTCTGGAATACATGTTCAAATGTATATAAAATTATATAAAATATACAGTATAAAACCCTTGAAAATATGTATATTATACATACATTTGTCAAATTACACGTCAAGCTCTTTTTAGGTTTACATAAAGTAGAAGTAGTAGTAGTTTATTCAAGCAAGTCATTATCACATTACCTCATTTCTAATCATTACATTTCAAACTCTATGTGTAGACTAGTACTACATTTTGTATTGCAGTGTGTGTACATTCAGGTCTAAAAAAAATACATATAGCTTTGTACAGTTAAAAAAAGGGACCTGCTTAAAGGGGCCTGAATGTATTTTTGCATAGATTTTTGTAATAAAACGTTTGCAATAAAAATGTAACAATACAAAGCTGCAGAGTTATAATGTAAAAATATCCCAAGCTACATTGCACTTCTCTAAAAAGATTAAACAGGCCACAGAAATAAACAATATAAGCCCATTATAAGAGCCCGTCCTTGCCATTCCCAACACTTTAGAAGCTGTTGAAGTTTTGAAAGATCTCCGCCGCCTCCAGCCATGTCCTGAAGCAGGCCAGGCCCTTGTCTCGGATCTGTTTCCTCCCTTTATCTGTAATCACCTCACCGTTCTCCTTCACTATCACCAGCTTGGGCACTGCTGTAATCTTGTAGCGCTGTTTCAGTTCACTGTTATACAGAGAAGAGGAAGTGTATGTTGTGTAGGTGGGGGTGAACAAGAAGATGACAGTCAGAGTTGTACTAAAAGCAAATAAACGTCACTCAGTATACATTCGCTGTTATCAGTTGTTGTAGGCTAGACATAGGCCTAATTTTATATCGAAGCGCATTACTTGTGGTAAACCCTAATCCTAAGCAGGGTGACTGCTAAGTATCTTGCATAACAGTTCACCGTATTAAGACTAGTGTAGATATTTGTCTGTAACATGTGTCATTGTGTGAAACAAGGATAACATAGGCCTATAATGTTACATAAAATAAGATTACACTTGTGATATGGGTATGGAAATGGGTTCTGTAAGATAGTACGACATATGCTATACAATCGGAGCCGTACGTACTTTTTGAAATCATCCGTCCATGGTAGGGCAAGCCAATCGCCATGCAGATCATGATAATATTCAACCATATCATCGCTCGATTGATCGGACGATATGAAAACTATCTCAAATTGTGCAGGGGGTTCACCTTCTTCTACAAGTTCCGTGTAGAAATCACACAAAATAGGCGTAAAGTCTCGACAGGGTGGACACCAACCCGCAGAAAAATAGATCCCAACTACTTTATTCCTCAGTGCCTCTTCTGGGTCAACCAGATCCCCGTCTTTATTCAAGAGAGTTCGTCCGGAAAACACTTCGACCATTGCTCCAAAACAAATGCACTTCAGATAACGAGTCCTGGAAACTTACAAACTGACTTGATAGGTGAGGTGATGCAACTTCCTTTATTTGTTCTAACGCCAAGTGTAAAGGCCTTGAAGGTATTCGTCTACGACCTAATCATCTCAATACAATGCGATTTATACGGTGTGTTTATGTTTCGGTGAGATTTTTAGGCTTTTCTAATAATCGTCTCTCGACCAATGGGGATGCACGGAGCGCCTTCGTAATTCATTAGCCACGTGGGTTTCAGCCAATAAGTAGCAAACGTAAACTCATATGTATGGAAAGCCAACGGGGACAAAAAAAACCCGTAGGCGTGTGTACGGGTTATGAACGGAAGCGGTGTACAGTTTCGTGCAATAATGAAACGTAAAAATGAGGACGTGAATTAGCCTAATGCTGAAAGGAAGGCTGGACGCTGCGAGAATCTCATTGCAAAACCGACATAAATCCTGTTTACTAGCCTGTTAAGGTCTGTGCCTGTTGTGAGCATTTACATGATGATTATATTATCCTATATCCAATAAAATAGCCTAATTTGATATTCGCAATGGGGTTAGATATAGGTATTTTATATTTATTTCACATATTCAACATCAATATAAAATGTTGTATATATTTAGTCTATTCAGTTGTATTCATACAGGTATAAAGTAAATCAAATAATGCTCATACATCATTAGGGCCCTGCTAATAATGAACATTTTAAATAGTAACCTCTTAATAGTAAGAAATATAAGATTTTCAATCTCTTCTTTTTTTAAGAAAACACTGCCCACTTCCATGAACAGCTCAGTACTTTTTTTCAACAGTGTGACTGTGAAGGCAAAGTGGGCTTGGTCATTTAGAAGGAAACTCGGCCATTGTGGGTGAGGTTGCTACACACTTACCAGTACCACTGAAGACATCAACAACGCTAGCGTTTTTTTTCTCCCCTTAAGGACTGGAAGTTGGACAAGAAACTGCAGTCAACTCTCCAAGATGACCTCTACCAACTCTAGTTTATCAAACATGAGGCGTCTTGTTGAACAGCTGAAGCTGGAGGCGAGTGTGGAAAGGATCAAGGTAACAGAACACAACACATACATAACATAACATGAATTACGTTTTCAAATGTACATTTTACATATTCAAAATGCTCTCATTTCAAAGACAAAGTGAACTATAATTGGTTATTAGAGACTAAGTTGAAAAATTTTACTTTAAGACATTTTGCACTCAGCCTATGACATCTTGCTTGAGAAGTCAACGTGTGTGTGTGTGTGTGTGTGTGTGTGTTTAACTTTAAGACATTTTGCACTCAGCCTATGACATCTTGCTTGAGAAGTCAACGTGTGTGTGTGTGTGTGTGTGTGTGTGTGTGTGTGTGTGTGTTTTAATGGTGACCTTGTCTTTCTGTATTTCCTCTAGGTATCCCAGGCTGCCTCGGAGCTCCAGCAGTACTGTCTGCAAAACGCAGGCAAGGATGCCCTGCTGGTGGGAGTGCCCACGGGCAGCAACCCTTTCAGGGAGCCCCGCTCCTGTGCTGTCCTCTGAGGCTCCTCCGTCCCCTCCAGAAGGTAAGCATAACCACATCCATACAAATATGTAGCGTTTATAATGTACACCTAGAGTAATGTTGTTGAATGTGGAGAAATTCACTGTCAATGTTTTTTGTTGTTGTTTTCAGAAGTATAAGGGTGAGGTGACTCCCAGTCAAGGAATTGAAGTCTTCGATGAACCATATGCTTTTTTTTCTACAAGTTTGTTTTTCATTTTGGATCAATGCTTTTTTAACTCATGCTACACAACGACACAGATGAAAAGATGGATGATGTCACTCCGTTTTTTAGTTTTTCTACCAAAATGTCTGTATCACTACATCAGTACGCTTTCACTTTGTATTTTTCTACTTTTAAACCATAATAAAAAAACAGATCTATTGTTTGTGAGTTTCAGTTTAAATGCAAATGACTGTTTTGCACTAATGGGCACGGCTGACAGCTAACGCGATCCAATCAAATGCAAGTACACTGATAGGCGGTCAATTTAAGACCTTCCATCTCACACACACTCTCTGCAAAGTTAAGTGTGCTGAACTGGATTTCACCTACCACCACCCAGCCACCTGCTTTGGTTCTGCTCTGTATTGTATGTAACCTACACAATGTGTTGATATATCTAATGTACCCCATGGGGGGATTGTATAGTGCTCCCTGTTGTCAAATGTTGATATGCTGTATCTGACATCTGTATGTCATGCTTTAAATCCTACAGCAAAGTTTATTACCATTTCATGCAATAAATGGTTAAATTAGTAAGTAAGTAAGTAAGTTAGTTAATTAGTTAGTTAGTATGTAATTAAGTAAGTTAATTAGTTAGTAAGTAAGTTAGTTAGTAAGTAAGTAAGTAAGTAAGTTCGTTAATTAGTTAGTTAGTTAGTTAGTTAGTTAGTAAGTTAGTAAGTAAGTAAGTAAGTGCTTGTCCAAAGCGGATGTTTATTGTAGGGCTGTAAATTGCCCCTTGGAATTTTAGCATGTTGGAGTTTCCTGAAGCTGAGACTAAGTTGGGAGCACAGCTAGCAAGAGGAAACAGAGTCTTCCTGTTCAAAACGGCAACACATACACACACACACACACACACACACACACACACACACACACACACACACACACACACACTCAAAAGACTTTCCAACAGGAGAAGGGACCTTTAAATGTCAACTTAGTTACAAGTAAATGTGTAATGTAGTCACCACAGTCACCACAATCACATATATTATTATATCATTCATTGTATCTCTACTATTCATTTCATGTGTGTGAAAGATTGCATTGTGTTTAAATGTGTTTCCTAAGGTTCAGCACAGACAGCTGGAGGAGACTAGCTTATCGTGAGACATCTTCTGTGCAGCTTGCTTGGTAATTTCCCCTTCCTTAGAGTGCACTTTAGACCAGTCTCAATGTGCAGGTTGTTACATCCTTCCCTTTTTCACTTATACACTCAAATAGTGTACATGCTTTTTTGCTTTGTATATTGTTTTTATATAGATAACCCTCAATATTTGATTGTAAGAGTGAAGGGGGGACATGTCCCTTCCACATTTTTAAATGATACATTTGCAAAACCCTTTATGTAAAGTGACATGCAATATGTTGCATTTCACTGTATAGTAGGCTAAGTACTGTATGTAATGTTCACATTTTCGTTTCTGTTGGTCACACCAAATTTGCACCCATGATAAACAGTGATAAGATGTCTTACATTTACATTTAGCGCATGCTTTTATCCAAAGCGACTTACAAGTACTTATATATTTCAGGGACATTCCCCCTGGAGCAACTCAGAGTAAAGCACCTTGCTCAGGGGTACAATGGTGGCAGAACCGGGGATCGAACCCATGACTCTCCGATGCTCCGTCTGGAAGCACTGTTCCTTACCCACTAGACTACCACCACCCTAGCTGATATAAGACAACTATAAGTGTGTGTGTGTGTGTGTGTGTGTGTGTGTGTTTGTCTGTCTAACCACGCTTACATGAAATGTGTGGCCTCTGCTGGAGGATTATTATTTATTTTTTTTCGTAATGAATTATCCCTCATACTGCTCCAATAGCCTACTGCATATCCACTTTGTATTTGCCCTGAGCATTGTGCGTTAATAAACAAATACAAATCAGATAAAGTAATATAAATCAATCCCAATGATATTGTTTTTACAGGCATCAACAATGATGACGAAGAGGAGATCAGGGTAAAACCTGTTTTTCCAACAAGTTGAATGGGGAAACCACTGTCCAGACACTCCCCACAAATATGTGAATAGGCTGCCCTTCCTACTGAAAACCTGCAGCTTAGTACCAGTGTTCAAGAGAAAGGTGTTCCAGTGTCCTCCCTGTCTATAGTTTCACTGGCACTGACGTGTAGGCCTAATTTCAAGACCTTTGAGAGACTGTTTATACTGACGGTTTATACATCACACTGCACTTTGGATTGTACCATGATCTCATCCAGCAAGTAGAGTAGTCCACTGTTTTATCTACAATGTTAGGATTTTAGAAGATTGGTATGAAAAATGTGCTCAATGGATTTAACTGTGAACTTTCAATGACATTTAATGAGATTGAAATTTCATTCAAAACACACCTCACTTGAAATCCCTTTACGAAGTGTAGACCTTTGCTTAATTCCTCAAAGTAATTATGTATTTCCCTTTAAAGGAAAGTGAAGGGTTTCGACCACGCCCCTTTCTATGGTGCTAGTGCAGCGTGCAGTCTGGCTGCTCACCGGCTGTCTATCTGCTCGGGCCACCGGACTAACCCCTTTATGAACTGTATCCCTCTAGCAGCGCAGTCTAATTTTCCTTTGGATAATTCATACCTCCACACAGTCACACAGATGGAACGGTCGCTTCACCTCTGAGCTATATTTGTCTCTGTAACATAGACTTACTTTTGATTATTTTTGGAGCAGAAGCAGCCTACAGAGATGTCCAACTCGATGAGACTGTGTGTCGGCATAGTTACAGGTAGCGTGTTTTTCTTAATGTAAACTAGTTTGCTTGTCAAACTACTGTCTGCCCGTCGGTCCATTTACATGTAGGCTACACATTGTAGGCTATTATTACTTTGGTACAATGAATGTTTAAGCCCTAAATGTTATGTACATAAGAACTGCAAAAGTTATCATGATTGTTAAAGTGTGTTAAGGTTAGTGTTTCGTAAGGGTCGTGCGTCAAATGTGTCGTGTGTAAAATTCACATCATATGCTGTTGAGTGTTGGTGTTGTAGGCCTAGACCTCAGTGTTAAGTTCAGTTGAATGACGTCCAAATACTTGCAACATTTCTTTCCTGTGATCACAGCTTATTAGGAATGTTACACACAACTAACTCTGTTATAAGACTGTTATATGACAGTTCAATGTGAACAATGTGTGTGTGTGTGTGTGTGTGTGTGTGTGTGTGTGTGTGTGTGTGTGTGTGTGTGTGTGTGTGCGTGTGTGTGCGTGCGTATTTAGGAGGGAGGTGTGTGTGTGTGTGTGTGTGTGTGTGTGTGTGTGTGTGTGATATTAATGTGTATTAGTATACAGGTGTGTATAAATGCACATAGACCATTGTGTGTGTTTATTTGTGTGTGTGTGTGTGTGTGTGTGTGTGTGATCAGCCCTGTTTGTTTTCCTGGCTACAGCTCTGGCCTTATGCAAATACTCCCTGGCAGAATGGAATTCCACAGAGGAGTCGTCTGCCAATCGAACTGTGTCCTGCCATCACCATGGCAACCTCAACAATTGCACAGGTAGATATGACCGGTGAATGTGGGGGCAGTGCCCTTCACTGTCATAAAAATGTTCTTTGAAGTTTGAAATCTAGTATCGATTATTGAAGGAAGAACGACACGCAAGCATGAAACAAAAAATGCAACCAGGAAAAAGAATGTGAGACCAATAGAAACAAACTCATGAAAGATTAAATGAGGATGTTATTGTTGGGGCCTACACCAGTGTCCTATTGCTGTCCGCTCCACAGAGAGGACAACCATGAAAGTGTCCATGCCAATCAGGAGCTTGAGTTGACCTGGAGTTGTAAATAGCTTCTCTGTGTTATTGGGAAACACAACACCCGGCGCATGCAACCATGGCCCAAGTAACATATTAATACCTGGAAGTCTCCTTCACAAAGGGCTGCATCTGGCCACTTTCAAATGGATTCCTTTAATACGCTCACAGTGTGCATTTTGTTTACCATCAACCAGCTGCAAACATAGAATAGTTCAATCAAATTCCTTCTATTGGTTGGTCTATTGGTTGGTCTATTGTAACCAGATATCGTTCTTCTATGTTCTCCGGGGAGGCATTGTAAAAGGGCTAATCTCGTGTTTTCGGCAAACAAAAAACACGCTACGTTTTTGAACTGCTGCGAAACAGCAGTAAAACTTTTTACAAGCTTGTATTTGAAATGCAGGGCACGGCATTGTCCTTGAGAAACACTCCACCACGAGGAGTAAAGTATAGTAATGAGAGGGGGGGAGAGAGAGAGGGAGAGGGAGGGAGAGAGAGAGGGAGGGAGAGAGAGAGAGAGAGATTTTCGATCAGCACCACCGGCATACGCCACAGTGACGCCCAGGTTTTTCCCTGTCCGTGACATCACTGGGGCTTCCACTGTAGATCATATTGCCCACGGTCTATTAAAAGGCCAGTCCATACCACAGTGTGCGGTGGTGAACCAGCGCTGCACCACACAGAGAGAGAGGCAGGCAGCTCATTAATAGCAACATTGTACGCTTGAAGTGCGCAGCAGCGTTTCTCTTTCATACGCCAATGGCATCGGTGATGTCATCAGCGATGGTGGCGTAAGATGACAGCTTATAAGAGCTTGGGGATGAATCAAGCAATCACTGTGGGCGTCTTTAAAAATAGACCAAGGAAGGCAGAGACAGGTGGAAGTTTAATTATACATGTTCTGTCAACCTTAAATAGAGTTGTTCTCTGGGAGTCCCGCATAGAGCCTCCATTTTGGCGGCTAAAGTGTGAATATAGAGGACATTTGTGATGAGCTATAAAAGGTCAATTGATTCAGAGTACATTGCATTACATACAAAATTTACCCAATTCACCTCCAAGTGTGCCAGTGTTGAAGTTCTAGCATGCAGAAACACTTTGGATAAAAGTGACTCATGAATGACTCGATGGAATGTGGTTACATGATCCATTTGTTAAATCTCCCTGTGTGTCACATATTGGGCCTCAGGCTAGAACATTTGCGTATATTTCTTGATATTACTTTTGTGCGTACGTACAACTCGTACGAGTGTGCCAAGTCAGATTCAGCAAACGCTCGTAAGTACAGGAAATTGTCCTAAATGGTGCGTAAACATGCTGAATCCCACCAAGCATGGGTTTTATAGAAGGAGGCGTTCCGCCCCATTTCTGCAGAAGTGTCATTCATAAAAAAAAGGCACCAGGCAAAAACAAAAATATTTGAGTGCGGAGCTTGAAGTCCTCCTTTCGGAAATCGATAAAAGAAAACACATACTATTTAGCAGCGTCAGTAGTGGCATTGAGCACCTGCTAAGGTAAAGAGTGGGAAAAAATAACAAATGCTGTCTGCGGTGTCCGCAGAAGGCTGCAGTATCTGAAATCATAACAAAAAAGTTTTATTTTCAATTAGATCCCAAAAGACAACTTGACAAGGGCAAGTGTTCCATGTGTCCATGTAGTTTGAGCTGTTGATATTAATACTGCAAACCAGAAATAGTAATCATGTCATGTTTAATAATATTAAAGTTGTTCTGAAGAGTAGGCTATAAGACAGGACAGTTTGGGCAAGTGCGCAGTGCCCCAAAGGACCGTGGTAGTTAGTTGGTGTTTACTTTCGGTTTCAGTAGATCGGCGGTGATGAAGCCTGGAGACTATAGAAGTGGATGTTTAGAGTTGTTGAGATAACTAATAGGATATTGTGTGAAAGTGTGTGTCCATAGATCAAGCCACACACACACACACCCATATCTGAAAACTCTTGACAATCTTGAATAAAGAAGACTTGATGGAACATAAACTGTGTCTACATCCCGATCTGGTACTCTAGCCTTTGATTATCTAGAGTCCCATCTAACTCCATAGGAAATGGTTCTAACCCGTAACTTGGTTCTCAACTTGTCCAGCCTCAGGACCCACATGTGTCATTAACCCAGTGGTTCTCAACTGGTCTAGCCTCAGGACCCACATGTGTCATTAACCCAGTGGTTCTCAACTGGTCTAGCCTCACGGCCTACATGTGTCATTAGTCATTAAGTCATGACCCAAAAATCAAGCAGTAATCAACAATGCCTTCATGTACTGTTAAAAACATTGAGCCATCAAAAAGCTGCAACAATTGGGGCTAAACTCAATGAAATAATAAGCCATTGAAACATGAATGAACATTGGAACAGTAGTTCATTCATGTGCTTCTTTCTAAAGATTATGGTTTGGCATATGCTCTGCGACCCACTCACCAGTTGAGAATCACTGGGCTAAGCGATGCCCACTCAGCGATTACCAATCCTAGTAATCAGTTATTCTAGAGCCTCCGCAACAAAAGTCATAACGCTTATTATTATTCATTTAGATGATTATCAATATATTAATCAGACTGCGAAACAGTATAATATCAACGTCATTATTCATAAAACACATTTTTTACAATTATTATTTTAAAGTAATCATTAGTCAAAGCCATGGAATATGAATCGTTTGGCCCAACAACATTGTTTTTTTTGCTTTGGCCAGTCTAGACCACTTTTTAGATTTTGTGCATGCCTAAGAGTGGTTCTTGCATGAGGCCCATTGCCTGTGTGTACAAGAATTATTATCCGAATATTCAAAATGCAACAGTGATACGAGTTACAAACAAGACTACTGTGTCTAAAAACCTGCACGATGTAATTTCCATACCATCACTGCAACACGTATTTTTCTAGAATTTACTAACCACCTCACCACGTTGCATCTATGTATATCATATCAATAGTGGAATCTAAAGATACCGGACAGTGGAGCGGACATTTCACCAAGTGTCCCAAGGAACTGAAGGACTACTGCATTCACGGGTCATGCCGCTACATTAAGGAACAGAGCGCACCTTCATGTAGGTGAGGATGTGTGAGGATACATACATATTTACTTGGGACTACAGGGGAAAAACACATCACCGGAATGTAAGTTAGGCAAATAGGACATCATAGTTTTGCATCAGTTTTTCAGTGGAGACTCGACACTTTATCACTCAGACTATCACTTGTAGAATAAATCCCAGTACATAGTATGAGTAATATAGATGTGTATCAATATGTATCAATATACATACACTGTATGGATATACTGTAGTGTATGGATCAGTAATACTAATGCTTTTTTGTCATGTTCAAGTTACTCTTGGTAAGCCTATTTGCCTTACTTTCAAAGAATTAATTGAGGATATATATATATATAACCTCAATTAATTATATTAAATTCATTCCATTCATGTATATATATATATATATATATATATATACGGTATATATGGAATCATGATGTTCACAATGTTTTCCACAGCACTACATAGGTTTCTGTTTGCACAGAAAGCAGTAATCGTATATACACTAGATAAACCTCTTAGACACACACACACACACATACACACACACAAACATATTATCCAAACGGATATGACTGCTTTATAATGCGATTGCTTTCAAATTAACAAACATCTCCTTTCAGGTGTGATGGAGGTTTCACTGGGTCCAGGTGCGAGTACTTCGACCTGGGCTGGCAGATAGGAGAGCAGAAGCAGGTCATCATCATCTGCGTGGTGGCCGGCCTTGTCCTGCTCGCCCTCGTCGTCGTCTTCATCTGCCTCTGTTCACAGTGAGAACTTTGTGTGAGAAAAGATGACCGAAAAGATAGAAAAAAAAACATCCAACATGTATACCACATGTATCACAATGGTCGATGACGCATTTTAAACTCACATCCAAACACAGTGTCATTTTGTAGCTGTTGCTATTGCTACTACTATTGCAAACGTGGTTCAATTCCAACACAGTTTTTTCAATTATTTTTAAGACACACTTTATTCATCCCAGACGGGAAATGTGGGTGGCGCAGTAGAAGTACAGCACAGTTATAAGAATGAATAGATTCCCATTTAAAATAAGAATACGCAAGACTACTAAATGTACTACTTTTCCACCAAAAAATGTACAAGATAAATATATGTATATGCATAATATGAGTAGTAGAAATACAAATGCAGAACATTGTTGACCATATATAATGCCACATTATTGACATTATACATTATTAGAGGAGAGGAAAATCATAAAAGTGAGGTGATGATAATGAATCCAGGTCCAATTAAAAAGCCTTTACATTAAGGAATGTGTCATTTTCCCTCTCCTTTTTCGTTCTATTCTCCTCCAAGAGCACCAGAGGGGAACACTAGAAGCGCTCCTGCTGCCTTTTTCTCCTATACATTATTATCAGTCGACACAGTGTGTTTAAGTGTCTTACGGTGTTTCATAAGATTCTGACGGGACGTCCTGTGTGTGACGCGTGTGTTCCTCGAAGGCGGCGGTACAGGCTGTGCAGGCGGCGCGGGAGGCAGAGGGAGGCGGAGCCGTGGAACGACCCGGAGAAGTTCAACATGATGCCCGCTGACGAGACCACCGCCACCACCGTCCTGCCAGACCCATCACCCCCACCCATGCTGTGTGAGCCGGTGGGTTCACGTGTGTGTGTGTGTTAAAGAATGTGTGTGTGTGTGTGTGTGTTAAAGAGAAAGAGTGTGAAAGAGATGTAGAGAGAGAGTGTGTGTGTGCCTGTGTGTGTATGTATATGTGTGTGCTTGTGTATGTGTGTGTGAGAGAGTGCGCGCTGTCAAGCACTGTGTAAATCCTGTGTGATTGTCTCATAACTTCACCCACATACAAACACATCATACCAGCCTGTTTCCACTCCCTATATAGAGTTCTCTCTGTGTACACACATGAGACAGAGAGAGTGTGTGTGTGTGTGTGTGTGTGTGTGTGTGTGTGTGTGTGTGTGTGTGTGTGTGTGTGTGTGTGTGTGTGTGTGTGTCTGTGCATGCATACGTGGTTGCCTCTGTTAGTATAAGTCTGTCTACCTGTGTGTGTGTGTGTGTGTGTGTGTGTGCTCGAGCGCGCATGCGAGTATGTGTGTGTGTGCTCGTGCGCGCGTGCGTGGTGGCATACATACATACACGATTGCCTCTGTGAGTATAAAGCCCCATGTCCATGATAAGCTCCAAGCTGACCAAGGTCAGAGGAGGCCATTTTCACTTCGCCCAGAGTTCAAATATTTTGACCTTTCGGCGCCAACCCATCACATCCAATTTGATATGGTGGACATGAAAAATAAAAGAATTAATGCACTGTTTTAGTTATGAATAATTCATAAATATGCCACAATACTGCCAGACAGAAAACAAGAAAACAAGGAAGAATAATCAATAGTAATCAATATCTTGAACTATTTACCGTGAGATTTCGTCAGGTTCGCTCTACCTGTCTGGAAAGACCGCCCTAGCTCTGGAGCTGAAGCCGACGCTTATCATGGACATGGTGCTTTAGTCTTTCTGTCTGCCCGTCCATCTGTCCATCTGTATGACGTGTGTGTGTGTGTGTATATCTTTATGAGGTGTGAGTGTGTGTTTGATGTGTGTGTGTGTGTATGTTTCCACTGCCGCCTGCTGCCTGACAGCTGTTTCCTTATCTTTCCCCAGTAATGAGCAGATGCTCTACCAAGGACCCTCCTGCTGGTCAGAACAAGCGTCCGGGCGTAACAGGAAGTCAACAGCAGCATCCGGGACATCAAAGTGGGTGAAGATGTGTGGGTCAATTACACGCTGATGTCAAGATGAGATAAGCAGAAGAAATGGCTAATATTGTGAGGTATATCCTCCTTTTGACCAAAAAACACAGCTCCCTGAGGAGACTTCAAACACCCCCCATCACAGCCAGTGAAACTTAGCGGCGAACACAAGGAGTTTACTTTAAGCGGGCATTCGATTCCCCCCCTCCTCCTTGTGGCGGGTTGTCGGTTTTGAAAGGTTTGCTTTATCTTCACTTAAACAGGAGTAGGCAGCCCCTTCACGTGTAGCGTTGCTGCTTGTGACTGTGCAGCATAGCCTCCTCTGATTGGAGGAGCTCTGATATGAGCTGGCTCCATTTATACTGACAGCCCTCCATTCATAGAGAAAGGCCTGGGAATTAATGATTGATCATGTTATCAATCTTTCCCTATACTTTTTGTAGCTTGTAGTTTAGACTCCCAATGAAATGAAATGAAATGAAAGGCGGAAAAGATCAGAGAATGTATGAAATAGATTTTTTTTGTATCCTGGATTCCGCTTGATGGAATCGATTCGATTCGATCGTATCGATTATGTGTTGAAAATAGATGCGTACCATATTATATGTAAAGAAGCTATTCTATTTCAGTATACCCTATTTATAATTGTATTTCTTACTGTACACACTGTAGTTTCTAAAGTTATTTTTCACATAGCGTTTTCAACCAGAGATCTTGCGTCTGGAAATGTGTTAGTGAGTGTGTCAGAACATTATCACCGAGCTTGTATTGCATATTGCGTATTGTGTATTGCATTCATTTGGGGGAAAAATAATTATGGGTTTTAGCGTAATCACGAGATCTCCTATCACTTAAAAACGAGAAAAGATCGAGAAGACGTGGCCAATTTAGTTTTTCCCAAATTAACGCAATACCCTTCTGTAGATTCTGCCGTCCAGCGCCTGCCTTACAGAATATTGTTACTATTAGTCAACGTTAGCAATGCAGACAGAGACTCCAATGAACCATGCTAGCCATCCCCAAGACCACCCCCCAACCCCCTTCACCCCAACCCCTCTTTGGGTTGGAAGATGACCAATTCTGGGGGAGCAATACAAGCCGAAGTTGTGCTGGGAGGATTATTATTATTTGAGCCGTGTATTTGGAGCCACGCAGCCTGCGAGTGACTTATCTGGGAACAGAACCGTGACTGTGTGTTCAGACCAGACTGGGGTGAAAGTCCTCCACTGTACAGACAACTTTCCAGACGTTAGCCTGGAGTCGCTCACTGAGTGTAATGTGTAGCTCCTCCGTGCGTGTTTGACTCTCCTCCACTCTAAATGGGGGAGTGGGTGGAGAGAGTGGAGGAGTACAAAACCGGGGGGGCGGGGTTTCTGCTTCCATTTTTTTATACATGTCAGCAATTTTCAATAAAATATGTATGTTGTTATTTCTTTTTTAAATCCAGACTCTGGTCGATCTGAGCTGTTTTAGCAAATAACCACAGAACTGGGGTATAGGCTAGTCTAGTGGTAGTAGAGTGTTTGACTCTCAGCCGAAAGGTTCTGGGTTTGAACCCTGAATGAGTTTCAGCTCCACACAAAGTTGTCCCAGTTGAGAAATAACACTTTATGCTTCAGTGTATCTGTTTATACATCTTATCTCCTCTGGCATCACTGAAGTCCATGTCCATGTCCAAGTCCAGTTCCACAGAATTCCAGCTGACCAGTGTTCACATGTTCAACTGTTCCATTTCCATGGAATAACCTTTGAGCTATAGCATTGAAACTGATCTGAAGTTCCATAAAAGAAGTTCAAGCCCCACCAAATTGCTGGTTCTTTTTCCCCCCAAACATTCTAGAATAACCAAGCAACCCGTTGTTATTATTGTTATTATAATGGTGAAATAGCACCAAGATGGTGGCTTGGAATGTACGTGACGTCATGTAAAACCCTCCTATTTCTAAGATGTCCGTGGGTGTTACTCTCCTTGTACAGTTGGGGCATTTGATTTACAGCATACGATGCCGTAGACAAGTATACAAAGTTTTGTACCAACATAAATATCACATTTTGGCACTGACATGCTGTTGTAAATAAGTGTTTTTTATTGCTACACTACTCTGTAATTCTTGGTAAGCAGCATTTCAATAACAGAGTGTGATAAAAGATAGATTGATCCTGTTAACTCAAAGGAATTATCTTATGACACTTTCTTTAGTTTTATGGCTAAGCACTAACACATTTTCTTATCTGGGATGTATGTCACTGGTGAAGCTTTTCCTGAAAGATAATGTCTGTGTCTTGCTTATCCGTTTTTTATGTGTCTTTTATCTTCCATATTCCTGATTTCAATATTTGTTTTAGTAGCGTGCGGATGCAGAATAACAGGTCTGGATTAGATTCCCTTTCAAACCCTGATTAGGAATCTTTCGTCGGTACTTTGTGAGTCATTTCTGGGGCTTCTGACAGGTTATCCTGGGGATTTTAGATTCCCCTTTGTTTTTCATACTCACCTGCAACGTGTATGGTTTAAACACTGATATGATGATAGCCTTTAACCTACAGTATGACAACAGATAGGCCTACCTGAGAAACACTTTTCCAGTAGGAAAAGTAGAATTGTTTTTCTTTCTGCAGTAGGGCCTACGGTTTGCACTAGGTTCTTTGCTCTCATTTCAGTCATTGTGTTTGTCGAAAGAGCATACCAAAGTCAGCTGTTGAACGCTACTATAGGGTCAGTATCTGGGGTGTGTCTGTGTGTGGGGCCTGGTGGTGAATGAACCGATTACAGATAAGGACAGACACATACAAGCTGCTTTCAATATCGAGTTTCCAAATACCTTCAAACATGAGTTGGTATATAGATCCTCAGCCGCCATCTCATCTGACCGGAGATTAGGTATTATTATTATTATTATTATTATAGTTAGTCAGCTACATACAGAGGGGTGTCAGCCTAAATTAATGTTGGCTACTTTTTCAGTGAACGCTGTTGTTTTTTTCTCCAAAGGACAGGTTAACCACTCCATCTGTGCCTGTCTGGTATGTGTGAAAGTGTGCTGCTTGCTTCAGCTGCTGACTATTAATGAGGGTTGACATGAAGACATGGCAGCCATTGGAAGAAATATGTATTTCATTTAAGTTTGTTTGAAAAAGGCATTTATTTCCCGCTTGTTTTGTTTCGGCACGGCGGCAGTTACAAGTACGTGCAGTTAATGTAGTGTCTCCAAAGGCCACCGGAGGTCAGTATAGCACTGCCTTTCTTATAGTCAAACTGAATAAGCCTATAATATCATCATCATCATCCCCTCATCAGAATGTGTCCTGTGGAATTCAGAACATTTGATCTTATGGTCTTTTATGTATCCTTGATATGTTTGACGTTGGTAGGCTATCACTAATGATTCAGCCCAATCCACACAGACCACCCACACCACCCATGTGCTGTCATCTAAATCATACACAATTAATTCCCTGGCACGGAGGGGATATGTAAAACAGGGCAGAATTTTGAAAAGAGGATGACACATTACTGGAGGGGTGCTGTGTTGTCTCATAATGTGACAGGATATGAGATATCTGGCAGAACACACACACACACACACACACACACTACCACCACCACCACCAGGACATACATACCACACCCCCGCATCAGGAGGAAGGATAATAGGATGGATGAAGGAAGATGCGGATGCAGGATACAGATGCGATGACAGGCACTAACGAACACTTTCTACTCTAGTCTTGTTATGCTTCCATCTATCATATCGGCAGGCATAGCGCCTGCTATAATGAGCTACTTGGCTGTGGCCTGAGATTGAGAGAGAGAGATACAGAGCGTGAGAGTTGGATGGAGATATATAAATTCATAGGTAGATAGATATACATGGATAGATATATAGATACATGGATTGATTGATTGATTGATTGATTGCACAGTTAGCCTCATTACTTCTCTTTTTCCTTCCTATCCTCTTCTATTTTTCTTCTCTTCTATTTCTTTACACTTACCGCACACTTAACCGTTGAAAATGACTGTTTATTGTCACTTCTAAACCGTCTGATGTATGGTTTATTACAATAAATAAATAATATGAATAATAATAATCATACATCTTCACTTGCATTGTTGTGACGAGGCATATAGTCCTAAATTGGGCGGTGCGTCTTTATGTGTAATCAGGACCACGGACAGCGCCTGCCTCCAGCTACACGGAAAGGAAAAGACTGAAGAGGGGGGAGCCGAATGGTCAGACCGCAAATAAACTCTTATAGGATAACACCTGGACGCAAGACAGACAGCAAACAGCGGAAATTATGATTGATTACTTTTATATATAAAGGAGTAGGCCTATCCAGTCCTAAGTGTTTTGTTTGCCATTGTTTTATTTAGTTTTTTAGTTTTTTGTAAGCTATATAAACTTGAGCGGGATTCGGAACATGATGGGATCATTCGGATTCAATTAGCTTTATTACAAGGACGTGTGAAAAAAAACAGTTGGTTGATGTCACCGGGAAGGTTCCCAATAAGATGTTTCACCTTTAAACAGGTGGATGGCTATATAGGCTACATTTTTAACAATCGTGTGTGTGGGTGTGGGGGCATTGATTGGTTGCGATGTCCGGGGAATTCACCGACACTTACGGGGGGTCAACAGACTTCTCCACCGGCGCTTTGGTGAATTTCACTTTTAACCTCAACGCCACCAACAACCGTTCAACTGTAAATGACTTCCAACTGTCAAATATCAACAACAAAGTTGGATATAGCGGAGACGGCTCCGCTGTTCTGAGGATCACCATCTCGGTCATCTACTCCGCGGTGTGTGCGCTGGGACTGATCGGAAACCTGCTGGTTCTGTATCTGATGAAATCTAAACATGTGTGGAGAAAATCATCGATTAATCTTTTCGTCACCGGTCTGGCCGTGACCGATTTCCAGTTTGTGCTGACTCTGCCCTTCTGGGCGGTGGAGAACGCCTTGGACTTCACGTGGATTTTTGGGAAAGCCATGTGCAAGATAGTGTCCTACGTGACCGCGATGAACATGTACGCGAGCGTGTTTTTCCTGACCGCCATGAGCGTGGCGCGCTACTGGTCCCTGTCCTCTGCGCTCAAGGGCAGCCGACACCGCACGCGCTGCTTTTCCGCGAAGTGCGTCAGCGTGGTGATTTGGTTCGCTGCCGTCTCCGCCGCTCTGCCGCACGCAGTGTTTTCCACCACCGCCACGGTTTCCAACGAGGAACTGTGTCTGGTGAAATTCCCGGACACATTCGGCGACGCGCAGTTTTGGCTGGGACTGTACCACGCTCAAAAAGTGCTCATCGGCTTCGTGATTCCGCTGGGGATCATTACCGTGTACTACCTGCTTCTCCTGCGCGTCATCAACTCCAAGAATGTGAACAACTCGAGCGCGAAAAGACGCTCCAAGGTGACAAAGTCCGTGACCATTATAGTCCTGTGTTTTTTTCTTTGCTGGCTCCCCAACCAAGCGTTGACCGTCTGGGGCATCCTTATAAAACTCAACGTGGTGGATTTTAGTTATGCGTACTACACGACGCAGGCGTATCTTTTCCCCGTCTTTGTGTGCCTGGCCCATTCCAACAGCTGTCTGAACCCTATTTTATATTGCCTGATGAGACGGGAGTTCAGAAAGGTGCTGACCAAACTTTTGTGGAGGATCACGTCGCGGTCCGTGACGAACACGAGGCCGTTTACAGCCACGACCAAACCGGACCTGGACGAACAGGGGCATGTTCTGGTTCCCACACGCTCCCGCGAGGAGCCGGTGGTGTTCTACCCACCCGGGGTTGTTATCTACAACAATAGAAACGATCTTCTTCCAAACAGCACATAATGCACCGATCAATGTGTTAACATTGGACTGGAAATGTTTGAGTCGAAAATCGTTGACTCGGATGATAATCAAAAGGCCTAATAATGGCCTGTGTCTCTTATTTCAGACAGCCATCTGTCTGTCTCTAATTCTATATGTAGGAACACATGGAATACCTATGACTTCCTTGTATTTTTTTGTATGCATCTTAATAAAAATGGCCCCAAAAGGAAAGGAAGGGAAAAAGACAAACCATTAAAAAGATGAAAAGCACTCCTACTGCACTTATGTTCTGACAGAGAGCCCTGTGGGAGAGTGATTATCTCCCTGATGAATCCTGCTTGTTAAAGTGTGTATCTTTTCTCATTTTTTATTAAATAAAGTGTTGCCTCTTTCTCTTTTTATATATATAAATTGACTTTTGTTTTGGACTCCAGGTTCATTTGATTATTTAACATTGTATTATTTAACAAACAACAATGTAAGACATTGTCATGTTGTCAGTTTTTTCATACAGATAAGATAAGAACAACAGACTAAACAGAAAACATCTGACTTTACTTCACCAGCAGCTAGTCAGAACGCCAGATAGAAAAACTCATCAAGCGATCGCATCCTACACAAATAACAATTTAATTATGTTATTCAAACCCATGATTTAATTTATGATTAAATAAAGAATCATATGGCTGATGAATAACTAAATGAATAACAAGCATTCTGGGGGAAAGCAAAACGAAACAACAAAAATCCAAATTTGGTTGCTTATACAAATAATCTTTTTTTATTTATTAAAACAACAATTATTCCAACAATCACAAAATGTAAACGGGTCCAAAATCACTCGACCTATCGGATGAAGAAGGCTATGAAGATGCAGCCGAGCAGGGACATGGTGGACGCCGAGAGCACCACCACGATGACGCTGCCGACTATGTTGACCAGCGCGCCCAGCCCCACCCCCACCAGGATCTGGGCAAGCTGCACCATGCAGGTCAACGCCGCGCAGTCCACGCCCATGCCCCGCTGCGCCTCATTGGACCCTTTCAGCTTCAGCTGCTCCTGATTGGTGGAGAATGCGGAGGGGGGGGGGGGGGGGGGGGGGGGAAAAAAAAAA
>OOFB01013053.1:3766-16588 GCA_900323305.1 Trachyrincus murrayi | reverse complement strand
TACGGCACGGAGGCCGGAGAGTTCACCATCAGCGTGTACATCCCCGACCTAGAGGACAAGAAGGAGGACAAGAAGGAGTGAAGGGACGATGGCATGTCATTGTTAGGAGCGGGAGGGGAGAGAGCGAGAGAGAGAGAGAGAGAGAGAGAGAGAGAGAGGGAGAGGGAGAGGGAGGGAGAGAGAGGGAGGGCTATCTCTGAAAGTTGTTCACCCCAGTGCAGACCAAGTACAGCTGAAGTAGTCTGAATACACTTCCTTCTGCACGGGGCTAAAAAAATGAAAAAAACCTTGGGGAGTGTTGCTCGTCATGGGTTGAAGCTCAGAATATGTAATTGGGGAATATATATGTAGTTGCTTAATATGTCTTGTCTTTTGTTGCTTTTGGTCTTTACATAATAAGAAATAGCTAATAAATCTGTAGCCAATTACTGTTTTACAAAAGGAAAACACAGAACACCCAAAACATAGTTTTAAATATCTTACTACATTGTTACAGTGTAACACCTTAACGATCTCTCAAAACAACACTGCAAAACAACACTGAGGCTAATGGTGTCGATGTCATTCACTGTTTGTTTGGTTATTGCTTTGCAGTTATGATACTTTGCCGAGACGAAAATGAATAAATAATAATAATAATCATTGTGAACCATGAATAGAACCCTTTTTCTGTATTATTAGTGTGCTCTTTTGGTACTCTTTGTGTGTCAGTGACGTCATGTATGTAAGTATGTTCAAATGTCATTCGTCAAGAGGAGGCGAACGAGAACTGGAAGAAAATGTCATGCAATGTGGGCATGTTGACACAGCAGGAGGAACATGCTAATTTAGGCCTTTCACAAGCCTTAACGTGAAGTCTGTCCATATGGTGCTTCTTCTGACAGAGATCGCCATATAAGCAAGACCCTCAAAGAATGTACTTAAAAGTGAAAAAAAATAAAAGAATGTTTCAAATCAGGACTGCCCTCCAAGAATGGACCGAAAATAAATGTATTCTCCAATAAAGAAAGTTTACCTGGCTCAATGTGTATAAAAAACATGTTTGACTGGTACAACATATATGTCAATGTGTAATTAATAGTAAGAATTGCAATAGCCTGGTTCGTCAGTTACCTGTACGCACGCACCGCACCACACACACACACACACACACACACACACGCGCGCGCACACACACACACACACCGCACCACGCGCACACTTGTAGAAGTGAAGCAGCACAGCTGTGTTCAGCCACTGCGGGGCTCGCGGTGCTATCCTCCTAGCACACCACATCCAGCAGCAGCACCAGTCGTCTTTAGGCGGTCCTGGGGCGGACACGTCAGGAGGAGGTTTCTAAACATGGGGCCCGACCACTGAAAGTGTCGCGTCTGTTATTATTCATCTGCATTCTCTCCCGGGGACAACGTCGACGAAAAGGTAATATTGTTGACGCCGGAATGAGTACAGCCGGACCCCGCCGCGGATGTCATTCCTGTCCTATGAAACGCTCGCACTGACTGTTAGCTTGAGCTAGCAGCCCGGCCGGCTAACGTGTCTTGTGGTGGTTAATTCACCCGGCTAGGTTGCTAGGTTGACTCCGTGATAACCCGTCAACGTGTACTACTGTATTATCATCCCCACGATGATCTGAAAGCGGTTCCGTTTGGTTAGTGGGTTTTACTGGTTGTGGACCATCTCAATACGAGAAGCTATCGTATACAGTAGCTAATGTAGACGGGTGTTTTATTTGACTGGGTTATTTGCATTAGCCCGGGTTATTTGCATTAGCCCGTGTCCATTCATTAGTCGTCTGTTAGTAGTGGAAGGAACCTCGTATTACTGTAGCGGTGTCTATGTTGTCCTCAGTCTGTCAGCGGGTCAGTGGGTTAGTGAACCATGACAGTATTACCGTCATGATTTGTCCATGAGACGATTGCCTACAGATGATTTGCAAACTATCTTGTTGTGCATACTACTACCCGTTGTGGCGAAGGAGAGCCACATAAGGATCACTTGGTTTGTTCAGTGTTAAATGAAATGTGTTTGTAATGCCTCAGGCAACATCCTGTGATCACCGTTTATGCTGTCGACTGACTGATCTGTTCACCTGTGACAACACGTCCCTCTACTCCTCAGTCAGATATCCTCACAGTCAGCTATCCTCACACCTCTACTCCTTCAGATATCCTCAGTCAGATATCCTCACAGAGCACAGAGGCAAATATAGTTTAATGTTAAAGCCATCATTGATTAGTGAACTTTATTTGTGAACATAGCTGAACATTTGAATTGTTTGTGATTTTTAATGATTTTTTTTTATTACTAAGTAGTCCACATTTGACCAGGTCTACAATGAAAACCCCAATACTTAGACCCACCAAACCAGGACTGAATTATCATGTGGACCCTAAAGACTGTGATCATGTTTTGTTCAGATTTGTGAAACCTTTTGTCTGTTTGTGAAAACAAAGATACATTGGCTTTTAGTCATACCTATGTAGTCCACATGGGACCAGGTCTATACACGACTCCAAACAGTTTCACGGAGGGAATTGAAATGGGTATCCATTCACAATCACAACATTATAACAAATTTAACAGGTAATTTATAACTAGCAGAATCCTATGCAACTACAGACATAAATAATGTATTTGGTATTCAAGCATAATTTATAATCAGTAAACATGATAACGTATATGTTCAAAATAAGTGTATCTAGGAATAGCTGTGCATTTACTACCATGAGCTAATGCTGTACAAGTGAATTACAAGCAATTGTATCCCTCACCTATTAATGTTGAACAAATGAACAAATCAGATTCAAACAGTTACATGATGAGTCAATGTTTTTTCCTGTTTAATTACAACAAATCATACTCAAATAGTTAACATGATTAGTGCATTTTTTATCCTGTATTATTTATCATTAAATAACTTATTTATTAATGGCTTTCATGAAGTATTACCGAATCGGCATAACGACACCACAGCCTATGCATTGTGATTTGGGTATTTTAACTCGGTTGATTTATATGGAAGAGGTGTCATATCCAATTCCTGGCAACATGTGTTTGCCATTGTTTGTGCAGGACTCCAGCATTCTGGCGGTGTCGCCCTGGGCTATGGTGTTTGTTGGCAGTGTGTGTCATCTCAGGTGTTTGTTGGGAGTGTGTGTCATCTCAGGTGTTCTGACTGTAAGCGAGTACATGTCTAGGTGAGCTAGTAAATCATAATAATAATAATACATTTATTTATATAGCATATTCAATAGAGGTAACAGAGTGCATTTGTGTGCTGAAATTAAAGCTCTTTTATTGCACCCTTTGTAATCTTTTGAGCAGAATGTGAGTCAGTGAAAAAGGCAATGGTTCACAGTATACAGGAGATTTCACAAATCTGAAACATGATTATAAAGAGTCTTTAGGGTCCACATGATAATCCAGTCCTGGTTTGGTGGGTCTAGGTATTGTAGTTTTCATTCTAGACCTGGTCTCATATAGTCTACATGGTAAAAATCACAAACACATCAAATGTCTTGCTATTTTCACAAATAAAGTTAACCAATCTGCGGTTTTAACATTCAAGTATTATTAACGTCTCAGTCGTTGAGGAGAAATTGTGAGTTGAAAACCGAATGTCTGGCAAATATCAAATATGAAACTATCTTTACCGAATGTCCTCACCTAAAGTTAAAGGTATCACAGCTTGTGAACAAGTTAAAGTGAGTCTTGGCCCAGAACACTTTATCTTCTGCTCTATTCTTTCAACTTTCACAAGTCAAATGTTTTGATCTTCCTTTTTTTTTGTGTACACAGCTGACGCCCAAGTTGTGCAAACATGTAGTGCTCCTACACACTTGCTAACATAGTAAAGTTCACATATGCTTTGTAAGGCAGAGTCGCTGCCCATCTTTCGTCGCAGGTTGAAAACCCACCTCTTCAGGAAACACTACCCTGACCCTTCCTCTTAGCCGTGCCTATTTGTCGTCAATTATGTGTCTGAGCTCTTGTTTATTGGCTCTTGTTTATTTGATGCACTTATTTGTCTTAGCTCTTGTTTATTTGGTTCACTTATTTGTCTTAGCTATTGTTTATTTTGATTCTCTTATTTGTCTCATTTGTTTAAGATAAAGTAGGTTGCTAACTTATTGCACTCTTACCTTAACACTAGTTATGCTCTTAGTTGCTTGTTTAGGAAGGAAATACACTTATGATTTCTGGTGACTAGTAGTTTTCTTGCCTACCTATGTTGAATGCACTTATTGGAAGTCGCTTTGGATAAAAGCGTCTGCTAAATGACTAATGTAATGGACTCTCCTTCTTTCTCAAAGTAGTGCCTCTCTTTGATCAACACTGCTATTTTAGCCTACATTATTATAAAGCCAACAATGGCTTTATAATTGCACTCTTGAAGCATTGCATAGATGTATAATACAATATAGCATAATAAAGTTTCTAGTTTTTACATTATGGAATTTACAGATCAAAATTACTTTTTGTTATTATTAAGGCCATATTTTCACCAATATTGCTTCAATATGAGAAATAGGATAGTTTTGGCCAAAATAGTCTCTACATTTTCAAGGATGTTATTATGACCCATGCAGTTGTATATGAAATGTTCTTCCTTTTCTGCAACTTGAATGTGTCATTGTTGACACAGTGCATGGTGTTGTTGGCATGTTGTTCCAAGTAACAGGATTATAGTTCAGTCTTTACTTCAGGCAAGTTGAATGCCTGTATGTTTTGAATGGCCAAGAAGTTGAACATAGTAGGCCAAGTAGCAGTTCTACAGCTACCGGCCATGTTTTCGATGGAAAAAAACATGTTCAGCCTTCGACTCTGCGTGTGCTCTCGCTGATAATGTGATAAGGCCGGTTATAGAAAGCCACATGTGGCTTGTTTATCCATTGCGTTCACCTAGGATCCAAACCAGCCCCACGAAGCACTGAGACAAGACTATTATGCCTTTAACATTATGCCTAAATGTTATCGCCATAATGTTCGGATATCGACTTTTCACTCATACTATGTTAAGAACCTTGAATGGTACTTCAATTTAGACTAATCCATTCCTCGCGGATGCTATTACAAAAGTATCTTTTGAGAACTGTGTCTGAACACATGTCTGGCTGACTGGAGTCTAAAGAGCTCTCAAGAAAAGTTTGCGAATAACAAGGAGCAAGTCAAAGTCTTTAGCCAGTCTTGATCTCATTGGTTGGCTCTGGTGGCAGATGACACGCATCATAATGAATCATCCACAGGAACGAGTCAACAGAGTTCTGTACATGTGACCTCTGCCCTTATCAGCCAGAAAAACACGGTGTGGTGGCCCGTCAAAGGAATCTGCTTTCCTCTTATCAGCCTTGTACCCAGAAATCCAAAAAAATAACCCTATTGGCTAAAGCCTTATCTTTTTCTGCTGATTGGTTGGGTGCTGCTGAGTGGCCGGCCCATCACATTACATCACCCGTGCAATAGACAAGTGCCTAGAACTCACTTCCATTGTGTAATATACTATGTTGCGCAATCACCGCAGCTCTCCAGGAGCAACATGGTAGCCTCCGTGTTTACAATCAGGAGGGTTCTTTTTCAAACGGTCTCCATGATAAGAGTTGGTCATCGGTATCGGCGTTCTCTCTATGGGAGAACCGCATGGCTCCCCAATGGAGTGGTCCTAAACCGGACCAAGTAGCGGCTGCCACACCGGTCGCCGCTCCAGTGGCGGTGATGAGGAAGAGGCTCCGCCACTGGGGGGACCCAGAGCTTCCGGGAAGCACCACGGGGGAGGAGAACACAGACACCAGTGAGCATGACGAGTCCTCCCCTTGGAGGGCGTCCTGGTCCTGGGTGAGTCTGGATCAACAGGTTTTCCTGCCTGTTGTTTTGCTTTTATGCCAGAGGGTCAATGTGGCAGCATGCAGCGTCTTTATTGTTGGGGATTTTAAAAAGATGAATCACTCGTGATCCACGTGAGTGTGATGGCTCTTTTTAAGGCCGTTTTCTGGCTCAGGTGGTTGCTTTCCAGATGGACGCTGTGCTCAGGTAGGCCTACCTGCATGGCATTTTGGATTTAGATTTTGGATTAGTTCGGTTGTATGACAATGTCTGTTACTGCTAAATAAGCCTAGTTTTTCCTCCAGCTTTTGTAAAAAAAATACTAACAGCAACTGGCTGTCCCGTGACTTACACGTTCTGTAGATTTCAATATAATAGGAACTATTCTAATCAAGGTACACGTGCTATATTTGTGATTGATTACCATGTGTCAAGTAGCGATGAATGAACTACGAGTGGAAGAAAAAGAACTTTCTCTGTAATGTTGATTAGGGTATCAATATTTTATGACTGGAAAGATAAGAACTGATAATATTCTGAGGGCATGGAGTTCAGTGTCAAGTCAATTTCATTTGTATAGCCCTTAATCAGTGGCTGCAGTCCAATGACTCTTAACTGGCTAGTTTGAATCCCTAACTCTTGGGGCCAATTGAGGTGATTCTGGTGCCACATTTCTTCCCTCATTTTCCCCCACACACGAATGTCGCATTCCCATTGGTCTATTTGAACTGAGCAATTGGAGAGAAAAAAAGTGTGTGTGTTACGACTTGTCTCATTTCACTCTCACTCTCATCGTTTTCATGTGAATTGTGCTTTACTTAGGACTGTTTAGATTAGGGCTTTAAATTGTGGAGGGACAAGAACCCTCTCTTTACTCAGTGGTGTTTACTTAATGTCTGTCAGGCATTTCCTTATGTGAAGCTTGTGTTTTTCCACCCTCTCCTTATGTCCACATCTGGGGGCCTTTGAATTAAGGGCTGCCATTTGCTGACAGATGCTGCGTGTTGTATAGGCTACACTCTCGCGGGACTCTCCCACGTCAATCCCTTTCTCCCATCTCATGGGTGTGGTAGGGGGTATGGGTGATATGTTTTTGGTGTGTTTTAAATGCGCGTTGTGAAATGTGAATGCCGCTTTGTATTGGACCGCACAGAATCTAGACTAGACTCGGGAACAAACATTCAGAGAATTGAGCCTTTCACTTACATAAACCCAGTGGGGTCAGTGGGTGATTCTGTGTTTACACGGCCAAATACAGTAGACCTTGGCCCTCCCCTCAGTCAACCCCAAAAGCACGAGTTTATTATTTTTCTAACTTGGCAGTGTTTCTCTTTCATGTTTTGTAAGCTTCAGTTTTGCTACATTTATGTAGGATTAGTCTTTGTCTCTCCGCCTCTTTCACTGGACAGACAATGCATTGCTTATGGACGGGGTTTTCCCTCTTTCGCCTTGTTTTGCTCTTCATAGCCTCGACCCGGGTGACATTTGTTTAGGAAAACGTGTTCGGATTACAGTGTGGGGTACCTTTGCAACAGCAGACGAGAGAATTGCAGTTTCCTCCATTACTCTGTTGACGTCTGTTGAAAGGATCCGAATGTAAACAGGGAGTCAGCAACCCAAGAGTGCTGGCACCACCGCATTGACAGGGTGACTGGCTGCTTACAGCGCAGGTCAGAAGGCCTACACTGACACACAAGAGAAAAACCATAGCTATCACAGTAAAATACAAACCGTCGTTTTTTGTTCTTTTTGGGAAATATTGAGGAATTCATAAAGGGTAAGTTAGGTCGACAAGCTGTGTTTAAGTAAAAGATTTATGTACTGCCCTCGTGTACCTTTGAACCTTGACCCCCGCTATACGGCTGCTCTGAACTCTCTTCACCTCTCCCCCGCTGTGTGCAGACTGACACCATGAACTACGTGGGCCAGCTGGCGGGCCAGGTGCTGGTGACGGTCAAGGAGCTGTACAAGGGCATCAACCAGGCCACGCTGTCCGGCTGCATCGACGTGGTGGTGGTACGCCAGCGGGACGGCACCTACCAGTGTTCCCCCTTCCACGTGCGCTTTGGCAAGCTGGGAGTGCTGCGATCCAAGGAGAAAGTGGTGAGTTGTGAGGGGGCCGTGTTGAATCACGCACACACGGACAGCACACGCTACACGCAGATGCCTTGTACTCAAATTATGGCACATTCGGAAAAAGTCCAAATCCATTTTCTTGTATCGTAAATAAATACATTTCTAAGTTTATTTAGCAAACAAACTGGATACATACTGGTTTGATTCTCGAAGCTAGGGTGTTAGGTGTACGAGGCCAATGAAGCTAGGGTGTTAGGTGTACGAGGCCAGTGTAGCTAGGGTGTTAGGCGTACGAGGCCAGTGAAGCTAGGGTGTTAGGTGTACGAGGCCAGTGAAGCTAGGGTGTTAGGAGTACGAGGCCAGTGAAGCTAGGGTGTTAGGTGTATGAGGCCAGTGACGCTAGGGTGCTAGGGTGTAACTCGGGCTGTAACCCATTTGATTAACGATTGATGCAGTTATCTGTAAGAAAAATGTAATATAAGTAGTGTGCTCCAGTTTTTGTGTGTTTGTGCACATTTTACATACCCATCTGTTCAGTTTTGCAGCCTGCAGCCATACCAGAGAAAACCTGTACTTGCTCGACTTCCTGGTTAAATACTACCGGTTGAAGACAATAGTTTAGACAGCTGAGGTGCAATTCAACAGTGATGCACGCTGATTGATGAACAGAGAGCTCAGTACAACAGCATGGCTGCCAGCACTCTTTGAATTGTTCATCAAATAACCTGCAAAGGGGAGCGACAAAACCCATTTTTCTAAATATTTTTCAGACATATTGTTGAATGTTTAACTTGCGATAATACCAGATATAAATTATTTTGTGTGTGCAGTTTTATTTTTTCAGCTTTGTTCGTTTTGAAGAGGAAATAATAATTATAATTATAATAGTAATAATACCTTGTCTAGCCTTTAGTTTGGAGGGTTTTCAGTCACTGTGGGGAAAATTACTTGTCTGTCTGCCTTATGCTAATTAGATGACTCATTTTACCGTTTGGGGAATTTGTCATATAAGTGGTCACTGAAGAATTGTTCACTATATGTTATATATTATGTCAGCAGTTTGTGTTGCCTGCAGGTTGAAGGGCATTCATTATGGTCAACAACGAGGCTATTTGAGTGCTCTAACATTTGCTATGTGTGGAGATTCTTGGCCATGGTAATGCTTGCGCTCTCCATTTGTAGTTGGATGTTCTCAGTGAGCTTGTTTTGGGATTTATTTAGTTATAGAAGATAAGTCAATGGTTGGGCCTCTTTCAGTTCACCGATACGTTATGTTAGTTTTTTTTTATCCCAAGTGTTAGAACATAAAAGGTCTAGATGCAGTACAGTACATACATTTATGTAACACTATCTACATGTTTGTTTAAAAAAGAACACAATCCTTCACTGACAGTGATTGCACTGTGTAAATAACGTCATGTTTCGCCCAGTAACCCATTTAGTGAACACCCCAATAGTAAATATGTGCATGTATTATAATTTCTCCATTGACACGCGGACACATTTCCTCGCTCTCCGTAATGCATCCGACGGCACGGAGACACAAGTCAGCGGGGTGTGTTCAGATGTGTTGAGGATTGGACACGGCTCTGCCGTCTATCCAGAATGCTGATGGGGTTGGTCAGAGGAGTGAACGAGTGGTTCCTATGGCAACGCGTTGGCGCACGTTTAGAATGGTGAGGACACGTGAAGACGAAAGGGAGCAGTTTTGCATAGCAGATCTCCATGGCTCACCTGCTTATGGCTGCGTAGGATATTGTCAGGCGGTGTTTTTGGGGCAAGGTCTTTTGGGATACCGGGTTTGAGATGACCCCTAGTTATCCAAACCTTTTGTAGTGTTGAGTGCTGAGCCTTTCCAGTCTCTGTGGACCTGCATTCTGCCTCGGGCAGTGCCATACATGGTGTGTGAGCCCCAGTCATTCACGGTGTGTGTTCGAGGAGGTTGACCTCTCAGTTAACCTCCTCAAGCTGAGTGTAGTCTGGCTTTCTTTAGTTAATCCCAGCACGCAGTGTCCACATTCTTCCACGAAACACCGTGCTACGCTGTTGTATAGAGGAACTGATAACTTTACGTCCAGGAGCATATTTCAACTCTGCATTGCCATGGTGATATGGCAGAAGGTTCTAATTGTTTTATCGGCCTATTGTGTATTTAAAAAAAAAGAGAAAGTGTATTTGTTCCGTGGCAAAGACCTGAACAATGGCTGCATAATTCCAGCTGCTCATTATTATGATCAAGCAAAAACCACATCACTGCCATCTGTAATTCTAGTCCACACATCGTGCCTGGCAGATCTGGGAACCGGCCTCAAACTGTGAATCTGCCGTCAGGAGTTTAGGAGGAGTTCAGGGGGCCAGAGGGCCGGGTAATTAATTCTCGCCCATTATCAGCATGCATTGAAATTCCAAGGCATCGCTCGGCTCACTTAAATAGAGACCGGCCGCCCCAATGGTAATAATAACGTCAGTCCTCGAGGCTCCTGGGAAACCACACTCGAGGAAGAATAATCGTCCACCTGACAGGGCCACATGCACAACCACCCCAGTGCAACTCCCCACTGAAGCATGCTTGTATAGGGATTCCTCCTAATGGCCTGCTCAGGGCCCTCCGGAGTCTAATTGGGCCTTCTTCACCCTCTCTTAGCGTCCCCCCCCCCCCCCCCCCCCCCTAGACTCTGACCTGCTTTCCTCTGCTTCTGCGGTGTCATATTTCTGAATGGCCACAGGTCTGCTGGGGTTTCTCTTGGCAGCCCTGAGTCAGCCCGCTCCGTTGGCGTGCTTAAGAAAACATGAGCCCAGTGGGCCCGTCGATAATTGGGTTTAGTAGGGCCCCGGGGGGGGGCGGCGGCTACATGTGGCCTGGAAACAACACATTGGCTGCCCTATTAGCAGTTATGGTCTGCTGGTCTGCTGCATGGCGGGTGTAATTCACATACAGGACATGTGGTGTGCTTGTCGGAAGTTTCCCAAAATCTAACTTGATATTATTTTGAGTCTCTCTTTTTATTGTGTGCGTCCACATCTGTTCAAGGTGCTCTTCTACCCCCGTGTGATGGTTTCAGATCGACATTGAAGTGAATGGCGAGCCGGTGGAACTGCACATGAAGCTCGGGGACAACGGCGAGGCCTTCTTCGTCCAGGAGACGGAGCAGCTGAACGTGAGTGTGTTTTGCAGGCGATACTAAAACTAAAGAGAGAGAGAGAGAGAGCAGAAGAGGGCAAGAACCCTAACCCTAACCCTAACCCGCCTCTTTGCTCCCTCAGCAGATAGTGCCGGCCCACCTGGCCACCTCCCCCATCCCCACCGAAGGCCACCTGTTCTGGATCAGCGAGGTAGAGCGCAGGGGGGCGCAGCAGCACCTGGAGGATGACCCCGCCGACTTGGAGGACGCGCCCGAGCCCCACCACCCCACCAGCACCTCTGGCACCACCAAGAAGAAGAAGCGGAGGAGGAAGAAGCACAAAGGCGACCCTCGACGAGAGGAGCTGACTCCGCCCATGGCCCACGTTGCCGCTAATGCTGCTAACATGCCTGCTGCTGCTGCTAATGCCGCCGCTCCTGCTCCTGCTGCTACGACCTCCAGCGGTCAGACCGAGGAGATCTTTGAGATGGAGCTGAGCTCGGATGAGGAGACGGCGATGGTGACGCACGCCTCAAGGTTGTTTAAGTTGTTGTTTAAGCCTCGCTTCTGTTGTCCTGAAAAAAGTTTTAAGCAGATTTAATTAATTTTAATGTTCTGTCAAAATATGTTTTTGATGTATTTTTTTTTAGGTCTCCATCGATGACCACAATGCGGGATATCGACCCCAAGTTACCCGCAGCCAGACACAACCTAGACAGCTACCCCTTCTCTGATGGAGACTGGTCCAACGCCGATGGGTATTAAATGAATGAATACGTACAAAGTGATCTCCACTGGTCTAACGTGTGAGGGAGTACCCATCGCGCTTCATTGCATGTCTTTGTCTGATTCACCGCCACAGGCTGTCGCAGGCCTTTTCCCCGAAGAGTGACTCTGAGCTAATGGTACGGTCATCAGAGAGCATGCTCAGAGCCGAGTCCCACATGCAGTGGACCTGGGGGGAGTTTCCTGAGCCCACCAGGGTGAGACCGCTTAGCCTCTCTAAAGAAAGAGAAACCTCCTCAATGAGTGTCTAAAACCTTGTCGCAGACTAACTTGAACGTCTTCCCGCTCCTTCCAGGCCCCCAAGAAGGAGAGGCACGAGCACCCCAAAACGGTGACCATCACCCCGTCCGAGAGCACCCACTTCCGGGTCATCCTCAGCTCCGAGGCGATGGAGAGCGAGATGGAGCCGGAGCTCCCCAAGAACATGGCTGTTGGCGGCGACCGGCCCGCGTGCACCATCGTCAAGCCCCAGGCGCGCACCCCCACGGTCGCCGCCGCCTCGCGTTCTCCCACCCCCGTCAACGTCGAGCCCCCCCTAACCCCGACGGAGCCCCCCGAGGTCCTGCCGCCCGGCGTGGCGACATCTACCCCCATCAATGTCACCGCCGGCCCAACCACGGCCCAGGTGGCTGGCGACATGGGGGACGTGAGCTCCAAGAGCGACTCGCCTTCCAAGAAGAAAGGCGAGACGTCGTGTCCTTGCTCTCTGATTCTTTGATCTCTTTTGGGGGTCGTTTTGTTTTGTTCTAATCAAGCTGAATTGTTTCTCTTGTCTGCCGAAGGCGTCCCTAAGAGGAGCCAGCACCAGGGTCCTGAAGATATCTACCTAGATGACCTGAGTGTACTTGATCCGGATGTGGCTGCACGCTATTTCCCTAAAAGGTTGGTCTACCTTCTTCTCTTTCTTTCTTTCTTTCTGTCTTTCATCCACCCATTCATTCACTCATTCACTAGCAGTATTACCAGTATTATGAGCTGTCATCCCCCCCCCCCCCCCCCCCCCCCCCCCCCCCCCTTT
>OOFB01013052.1:0-18489 GCA_900323305.1 Trachyrincus murrayi | reverse complement strand
TACATACACACACACACTCTAGATATACATACATACACACACACAAACATGCACACACACTCTATATACACATATACATACACACACACTCTCTATATATATATACATACATACACACACACACACACACACACACACACACACACACAACACACACACTCTCTATATACATACATACACACACACACACTCTATATATACATACATACACACACACACTCTATATATATATACATACACACACACACACACACACACACACACACATATATATACATACATACACACACACACACACACACACATCTATATATACATACGTACATACACACACTCTATATATACATACATACACACACACATACTCAAGATATACATACATACACACACACACACTCTATATACTGTACATACATACAATAGTGTGCAACTATTCTCAGCAGTCACACGTGCACCGTGTGGAAGCCTGTATGCAGATGACTTTGCACGGGGAACAAGGTTAAAGGTATCCAGAGCTCAGGCTGTAAACAACGTGTGTCCTGGTTTCCTGAAAGAGCAAGCCACGGTCCCCGGGGAGGCGTACTGTTGAAGCAGCACAGGCATAGAAAGCACTCCTTAGCTACGGGAATCTTCCAGCTCTGTTGACGAAGCCCGCTAAGTAGGGGATCGCCTGGATTATTGGCATTGTGTGAATTACTGCCACACACATGGATCAGGACTGTAGACCCTATACTAGAGGCTTGACCCTGGGTTATCTCTGTCCCCCAGCTCCAGTGTTTCAGACGCAGCGCGTGACTCTTGTAAAGATAAGACATGGTGGTGGTGTTATTATTTGTCATAGGGTGAGGTTAGTTAAAGTTCCCAAAAAATGAAAAATGAGCTCTCTTAGGTCCAAATTGGGTTATCTATAGTTGAATTACTTCAATACCACGATATAACCCTAACCCTAAAATAAAATATAGGTATTTTTCATTGGTTGCTTAGCACTGCTGTAGCAAAGCCCTAGCCACAGCCACAAACCCCAAAGAGTCTTTCAACCAAAAGGGCTTTTCATCAAAGTCTGCATCCTTCAAATTACATCCTCAAATTCTTGGCTCGCAAATCCTTTTTTTTTGTTCTAGTCAGCTTCTGCATCGTTGGTAAATATTCATCATTTAAAGTGCGCTTTCCGCTAATAACATTCTCTGAGCCTAAATTGCTTAAATTTCACAACATAATTGGCAAAGGAGACAAGATGGCTGTCTTGATTGAAAGATACTGGCTGAGGCCCAGAAGCAGTTTCTTGAGACTTAGGGCTTATGTGGCTGAATACGGAGGGAGATGATCGTGATATAATCGGCTTGTTACTGTTAGAATTGACGTCACTAATCGATACTGTGTATTGACATGTAAACATGAGTTTACTTGTTGAAATTCTGTAATATAAATAACATAATATAAAAAGGACATAATGTCAAAGGAAATAATATTTAGTATTTGTTACTTATCCACGCTTCCACATGGATGGACCATAGTCATTAGCGTGCATGTAATGAGCTTTACATACAAGTGCTGCATACCCTGTCTTAGCCAGCATTTCCACTTAAGCACAAAGGAGATGATGCATGTCATATGAAAGGTTATATCTTCAATGTGTTAACGTGTGCCTTTTAGTTGGATGTTTTAAATGTCCAAATTCATTGATTTGCAATAAGCGGAGTATAAAGTGATTTAACAGAACGATTCAGAAAAACACATTTGATTGAATCAAAAAGCTGATGGATTGCTTCTAGATCGGCCATCTAGAGTAAATACACTACAGCCTTATATTCGCAGAGGCAATATTTTTCACATGAGCTAAAACGTGTCAAGCCAACCATGGCTGTATTTACAACCCCCCCCGTGTTGGTCACATGGCTACATCCCTTTCATTTCACAATGTGTATACTGCTGCATTTCTCATTGTATTCATTTATTGGTAAAACATGATTGTATTGTGCATAGCACACGTAGGACTGAATACTAAACACATACACATACAGTCGTGACATCTTACAAGATCTTGGTCTTTCAGAGAATGACAGATATTAAGCCTTATCTTCAGACAGACACACAGAACAATGCAATTTGTGGAAATTACGTTAAGAATTCCCCTTCGATGTGTCCCGCGTTTTGACTGGCGCTGACCCTCGTCTGAAACCTCTAATCCTGTATCGTAGACGCATATCCAACCCCCTCCAAAGTGGTGGGGACATGTCCCTAGCATCCCCAATATAAATGAGACCTATGGCCGTACCTATTCAGGTTTCTGCTTCCACATTCACATATGGATGCAGAAATACTGGCATCTGCATGTGACAGACTGTCCTTGTATCGCTCTCATCTCTCTCGCTCTATCTCCCACTCTAGCTCCCTTTCTCTCTCTCTCTCTCTCTCGCAGACACACACACATGACATGTGCACCCACGCGCACACACACACACACACACACACACACACACACACACACACACACACACACACACACACACACACACACACAACCACACAGAGTACAGAGACAGACACAATGACCATAAGGGGCTTTTTAAAAGACAAAAAACTAAAAACGAGCAATTCAGTTGTGGAGAGGAGAGGTAAGTCAGTGTAATGATAAAAGCTAAGGCCAACTCTGTACACAACACACACATTGTTGTTAGGAATTCTAACAGTCGATAGCTACAAATGTCCTAGCTGGCTATAATAACAAGAACATTAAAGTTACATACAGAGCCATTGACTATAGGCTTAATCCTGCTTGTGTGTGTGTGTGTGTGTGTGTGTGTGTGTGTGTGTGTGTGTGTGTGTGATATTAGCTTGTAATCTCACAAGCTGACATGGATCAATCTTGTGCCAGCAGAAAAAAGAAAAGAAAAATCGTATCCGCTTTCTTTTAATTATGGGCTACCTAAATTAAAGTACTTATTAACAATAAAGAGAGGAAGAGCAGAAGAGAGAGGAAGGAGAGATGAGAGAGAAAGAAGAGAGTATGTGAGAGGTTCACAAGACAAAGTCACAGTACTAACACATGGGGAGAATCATTACTTAACACTTTGTGTTAAGTCTTCAAAAAATGTTAGGTTGTTGTAGACCTATGGCAGAAATTAAAAGTAATTTACTGGTTCATCAACTGGGCTGCACACTTGTACAATTCAGTTTCAGTTAAGTGATTTTAATCCGTTGATCAATCTAAAAATGTGTTAAAATGGGGGTTTTAGGCAACAAAAACATCTTTTTTTTCAGCCCCCAATGTTTTCATGTGGTAAAAACGCCACTGACACACACACACACACAGGAAATGAGAGGAAGAGAGAGAGAGGAGAGAGGGAGATGATATAGACATGTTGAATTATTCAACATACTTTATGGATATTGATTTGAGGAGAGCGACAGAGATTTTGTCACACTTTAGTCACACACGAAAAAAATCCCTTTAACCCGTTTAGAAGTGACCTCAGATCCACTGCCAACGAAGACAGCTACTGTTGGAACATCAATATGGACGTGGAGCAGGAGGAAAAACCAATGGTGACGCAAGACAGACGACTTCATTAAGTCGCAGTAATATTCAATGACACAGCAGAACCGCATGCAGGAGGCAAATCTCTGCTTCTGGCCGTAGGAAGGCTTAGCAAGGCCCTACTTGGAGGATATTGTACAAATGCCCCAGGACACCAGTTAGAGGATTTCCCACAAACTTTCTGCCAGCAATTTAAGCCTTGCCCTTTGCCATAATCCTTCCAGAGCCCCGTTTTTTGGCCAACATGTAGAAGGGGTTTCCAGTCTCGTAAAAAAGAAAGTTTCCAGCAGCACTGCTGCTATAAAACGCCCTTAAAGCAGAATAGCGATAGCAGCTTAACTCCGACCAACTGGCGGAAAGTGAAGGTCTTATATTGCTGTTTTTTATGATAAGAAAAACAGATAAACGGATACTGTGGAGAGACACTCGAGAACCTCGAGTTCAACTCCATCTTCCTGTGAAATCACCAGCTCAGCCCAATGCATTAATACGGTGGTGAAGGCTTTCTTAAAACTGTGACAACACTGCACTTTCCTCATCACGTCGAGGCCACTTCTTCAGCGCATCCACGTATGTTATCCTCCAAGCACCACGGCGATGAGGTCAGGATGGCGCATCTTTGTGGTCACCGGCGGTAGACCAGCGTAGAGGTCAACATTGTTCATGTGTTCCATCCACGAGACGTCCTGGGCCATACTGGTGCAACATCCATCCAGTGATTTCTCCTGGGCAGCGGTGAGTGTCCAGGTTCCCGCCCCATTCAGAAGCAGGACGGATTCAACAGCGGAGGTCGCACTTGATCGCCCTGCTGAGCCCAGACCTCCACATGTTCCTCATGTCGTACAGCACCTTCCACGCCTTTCTGGCCTTGAGATCCTTCAGGGAGGTTGAGATGGGACAAATGCACAAATGACGGTGTCTGAAACCGGTGTTTCACATTTTGTCGAAAATTGGCGAGTTTACTTTGTGATAATGTTTTGTGACAGAACAATTCTTACGATGGGAGCGATTAGAGTAAATGTGACAGCTGGTACACGCCGTGTCCAGATCTTGCCTATCCTCTTCTCAAACAGCGCGTTGGAGGCGAGCAAGGAGCAGTCCTCCATCAGCTCCAGTAGGCGGGTCCCGTTGTCATTGGTTTCATCACCATAAGCGAAGCGAGCGTCGCCTGGCACCCAGGGAAACATTGAAGTCGCTGAGGATCATGAGGAAGTTGTGTTCGAGAACCGTCTCCACCTTCGTCGCCATGCAAGCTCCTTCTCCTTGCCATGAGCCAAGGCCAACATACCATCATAGAGCAGAAAGCAGGCTCTGCCAGCATCCTATGGATCTCATTCCACATTCAATGTCACGTTGAATACTCCACAGCTCCTGACACATACATTGCAGTAAAAGCCTTTTCCTCATCCTGCAAATACACCACAGAACTCAAAAGCGTATGTTATAATTCAAATATATAATCAAAGTGTTGACATGTAGCAAACTCATGTGGTAAGCGGTGTCGCGTAGCGGGTTTTGCAGTTCCAGTTCTGGTAGCCCATATAGGGTGTGACCCATCAATGGACAGCTGGGACATACTGTCTGTATGGGTTCTGGCTCTATGCTTCTCCCAGCAGGAAAACAACATGGATGAAATCTGAAACCGGCGTTTCACATTTTGTCGAAATGAGTTCACTTTGTGATAATGTTTTACAGAGAACCCCTTTACCTACACCTGTCCACACATCCATCTTTGACCCTACCCTCTCCTTCGAACCCCACGTCAATCAAAGCACCAGACCGCCTTCTTCTCCACCTCAGAAACATCACCCGCCTCCGACCATCCCTCTCCTTCTCTGCCGCCGAAACACTCATACGTGCTTTCATCACCTCCAGAACTCAGCTGCCCGTCTTCTCGCTCACCCCCCGCACCAGAGACCACATCACCCCGGTCCGGAAATCCCCGCACTGGCTCCCCGTCAAACAGCGCATCGACTTCAAACTGCTTCTTACAAAGTTCTCCATAACCTGGCACCTTCCTACCTCACTGATGTCTTACACCACCACGCACCCACCCGAGCCCTCCGGTCTGCTGATGCAAAGCTCCTGGCACCCCACCCACCATGACCAAGCCGAGAGCCTGGGGTGACAGGACCTTCTCCCTCTGGAACCCTCTCCCCGAACCCATCCGGGACTCCACCTCCTTCTCCTCCGTCATGACTACTTGTTTTCATATTGTCTTGTCTTTCTGTCCCAATTTTAACTCTCTTTTACTCTAAATGATGTCCATGCTGCTATTTTTAGAATGCTTTTATTATGTGATTTTATTCTTGCTGTAAAGACTCTTTATGACTCATTTTGAAACGCTCTATACAAAATCAATGTATTATATTATTATTATTATTATTATTATTATTTCCTAGCCACTGTTTCATTGGCTTGAAAAGAAGGAGCAAGACTCACACTCAAGCACATGTGACTCAATCATTAGAGTCACATGTGAACGTGTCTCGTCAACGCTCTATTTGCATCTGTGTCTCCTTTGTCTTGTTCTACTGTCGCCCGGCAACATAGCGCCTTGCTGGTGGAACGCGGTGACAGCTGACGGGGCACGTTCTGCGTTCTCAGTCATCACACATCTATGGCATGTCAATCGTGGGAGCACAGTGACAAACAGCAATGAGGTTTCTGATGTGCTCGTTTAGGGAGTTAATTACTCATGGACATTTTAATTAAACTGAAAGAAAATGTGGTCATATATAGCCTACTGTCATATAAATAACAGACACTAATAAGGTGTTTGATGTTGCTCTTTTCTTTGTTTGAATTAAGACTAATTTGTAAATTTCTAAAAGCAAAACATAAAAATAAAATTTTGTATAGCTTATCAAAAACAAAACTAGGGAGTATGATTACAGAAATATGAAAGTATTAACAGTAAAATATAAGATAATAAAGTAATGAAACAAAAGTCATCTGAACAAATATAAAATAAAGTCAAATTATTAAACAGTGTTTAATCATTTAATAATAATAATAAGTGTCCCAGTCCTCATTTTACATTAAAACCAAATCAATCATTAGGTATTCACAGAGTATCTGTGGATACCTATTGTTATTTAATCTATAATCTGGCAAGTTTGTTCAGGCAATGTATGCTTGTTTACACAAAGTGCTCTCTCCCAACGTGACATCATCAGCAACATGTTGACTAAGTGACTTGGTTCAGAGGAGATCACACAAAGAAAACGTACAGCGTATATTTGGATTAACGTGTTTGAGCGTTAGCGTTAGCATATAATCCACTGTACAATCCACTATTTTCACATCTCACACTTTCTGGTGGAAAGCATTCAACATGTTTTTTTTTAACTTGGCCTTTCTATACACCCTCACCCCATCTGTGGATTTGTGCAAAACACAACAATTTGATTTGATTTAATCTTCCATTTCAAGATGTAAACACATTTAAAGTCTGCTACGTCTTTCAGTTTATTTGTTTGAGTTTAGTGACACTATAAAGGTTGCATACCTTCCACTATTTTTAAGTAATTGGTTGGCTATCGATTAAAGGGCTGTGCAGGAATTACACCCCATTTATTTCCACAGAGATGAAATTAAGTGACAAATCCTTCGGACATTTCCAGTCTAAGCGTGATGTGCTTTCTACAGATCAATACATGACCATAGCCACGTCATGCTATTCCAGCCTGTCAATATACAACAAAAGCTTTATCTTTTCAATGACGCGGAGCCTTTTGGAGGGGTCTCTGTCCATGTCCTGTCCTATTATGCAAGTCAGTGTTGACAATGAATCCACACGCATCCACATCACACCGAGTCTGTCCTCCTTTCAGATGTAGTTCACACGCCTGTATGTGCATCATCTAGTGCCACGCATAGGACACTTGCTCCTTAGATCACTGCTGTGAACCTACATTTCAGACATGCTCTGGACACGTACAATGTGTGTTATAATGAGACACGGTGGAACGGAATGAAAGACAACCAACTGCACAGATCAGCAAGGAAAGCGGAAGCCTTGGCTGGATCACCGCCGATGTACCCGACTCTCATTCCGCAGTGGGTGGTTCTATTGTACTTGTTTACCACTGTTTTACTGTTTGATGCCTGATGTAACACGGTTGTAATCATCTCGAGTTGCACCGAAGAAGAAACACAAGGCATAATCATTAATACGCGCGGCCCGACTGCAGAAATCGGCCGCCTTTTCCTATTGCCGAGTGGGCTAAACCGCTGACGCTAACGGTGGTGGAAGGAAAGAGGCCTGAGTTCGAGTCCCATGGTGGCGAATTCGGGAGGAAGTTACCAAAGTAGCCAGCATCAGGGCAAGCCTGCCCACTATCCTCAGTGTGTCCATTTAGTGTGCATATAGAAATACTACATATTTCTAAATTTTTACGGATGGAGGTATGCATGGACGAAGACAGAGACGAGTAGAGGAGGAGAGAGGAACAGATGGAGAGAGCTGACTCGGCAGAACACACTGTGCGTTACATTATTGCATTAAGTACTTCCACAACTGTCTGATCTCGGCTTGCCCGAGAGATATCCTTTGAGTCTACAAGGAAACTGTTGTTTCCAGATAACCATGGCAACTGGATATTACCTCTGGGTAAGTGGAAAGTGGTCCCTTGAGCTTTGAATTTGTAGCAGCACCTTGACATTAAAAATATTGACTCAAAGTTTTGGTGCCGCTTCTTAGTTCTGAAACGACGTGGAGATGTACTAAGTTGAGACTTGAGATGTAGTAAGTTGATGATCCCCAGAGTGTCGAGGTGTCCCTGAGCAAGACACCTAACCCTGACACCGCCGTCGGTGTATATGAATGTGTGTATGAATGGGTGAATGAATGGGTGAATGAATGGGTGAATGTGAGCTGATGGTTGTAAAGCTCTCTGAGCGGCCACGTGTCTATTTACACATTGTTGAGACTGGGTCAAGGATCAAATACTTCAGGTTACTAATGCTCAAGGTCTCAGGAAAGACCTTTTCCATAGCGACATGGGCATACAATTATAATGTGAGTAGTTATTACATGCTACATGATATATTTAGTTATTACATGCTACATGATATATTTAGTTATTACATGCTACATTATATATTTGTGTCCCTTCAGGTCAGTCCAATGTGGCACTGACTAACTCTCTCTCTCTCTCTCTCTCTCTCTCTCAAATGCCATCAGAATTGCACAATCAAGTCTCAAACTGTGCCTTTGTCATAGATTTCAGGTAGCCCAAAACTCAAATATATCTCAGAGTATTCCAGTCTCCAATAATAACGCTTGTGTGGTTTTCACAACAGGGCACATTGTCATGGAAACGATACGATATGTTCTCTTAAAAATCAAGTTCACTCAGCGTTCCTATGTTGGCATTTCCACTACGCTCTCATTTACATGGCAAGTCAAAACGTATTATAGGGTATTATAGGGTTATGATCAATTATGAATTATTAAAAGATTGAGTGCAGGTGCATTGTGTGCTGTTACCAACAGAATAAATGAATCAGAGTAACTATCGTTAAGCAGCCATTTCTGTGTTTGTTTTTCCACACTCCCCGGCAGAGATGGGATCCGTGCCAAAACCTTTGCAGTGACAGTTGTATCCACGGCAACTCAGAGCGCTAAGAACTTCAACAATAAAGTTCAACATGTACTCAGACGGAATTCATGTCAACATAGGAATGAATGCAATGTCCCTGGCAGTAACAAGCTAAAGTTACCAACACAGTACCCTGTGGATGAATCTGTGCAGAGTTAGCAACAGCCCTAGAGCGACCTTGATAACTCTAAGGCCTTAGTCAGCGTCCAAAGCCCTGCAGTCAGATCGCTCAGAGAACAACATCTCTGAAAGCTTCACCGCATAGCAGACGCTGTGTGGTGAATTGTGTCTGAAAATATGCTTCAGATTTGGTTGTTTTTCTCCTTTTTCATGCGATGCGGTGGATTCCTTTGTTTTCTCTCGCTCTCTCCCTCGCTCTCTCTCTCTTTATCTCCCTTTTCCCTTCAGTTCACACAGCACTTACAAAATATCCTCCATCCTCTCACCCACACTGACTTATCCTCCACATACAGTCATGATCCATGCATTGTCCCCTCCTCTGTTTGAAGTTTGAGCCTACAACGGAGATTAACAAATATCTTTCCAGATGAATGAATTGCAGTTGATACACATTGTTCTGTCAGTCAGGTAAGATAAAGTATATCTAGATAGATTGAGATAGATAGACTGGGCCGCATGAAAGAGATGAAGTAATCTCATTGAGTTGTGACCATTCTCAGAGTGTGCATCAAATAAGGCCTGATGTTGTGGTTGTAGGCAATGGTGTCTTACTGAAATCACAGAAGGCACCCAGCAGTGAGTGGTTTCAGTGTGCAAGCCAAGCACATTATGAGAAACACACACACATCACACACTCACACATCACACACACACACACACACTCACACACACACACACATCACACACACACACACACACACATCACACACACACACATCACACACACACACACACTGTCACACTCACCGTCTCTTGTTATCATGCTTGTATAACGATGTTGCATTGCTACTTGTACTTTCTTATATATATATATATATATATATATATACACCCCCCCCCCACACACACACACACACACATACATGTGAATTCCATGTGTGTGTGTGTGTGTGCGTGTATGTGTGTGTGAAGTCAGCAACCCACTGTGGATCTCGTTGTTGCTTGAGCAATGAACGTAGAACATTGTGGAGCAGCCCTTTGATTGGCTCACCGGAGAAGCACTCCCGATTGTCACTTCTTATTGGTCATTGAGTTGATGCTCATGTCTCCAGACAGGACACCATTTGATTGCAATAACACTGTCAGGCACAGAGCACAGAGCACCCGGGTCTCCATCTTGACAGCGAGCAAAATCAGAGACCATGCGCAATCCACATGTGCAAGAGGGAACCCATATTACGCAAAGAGCTACAGATTGATATGTAGATATTAAGACATTTCTGACAATCAGTTGCTTTTTATTTTCTATTGCCAGGAATTATTCATTTCATGTATTTATTTCTTACAGCAAAAAATGGTGTCAGGCGATTGTTATATATCACACGAAAACACCAGCCTCTGTGTGTGTGTGGATACTCTCTGAGACACCAATGAAAACACACACATGTATCTCCCGCCCTTTTTAGAAGAACAAAGGCTGCATGAAATCCACACGGACCGGAAGACGCTCTCTCACTAAACGACAGCCAGCACATGACTTTGATGAATCGGTGTCACTGCATACGTGTCACATGTTGTCTCGTTCCCAATGCCGTCTGCGAGTGGAACAGATGGTGCCGGGGTGTATCACGGACCCATTAGGAGGTCTAGGATCTGCATATCTAAGAGGGAGGCGGGGGGGGGGGGGGGGGATGGAGGAGGAGGGCAAAATCCTCAGAGTTTTGGCACAAATCAACCATCTGACCTTCTGTGCAGCGCGCTGGCCGACAGGCAGCACGCGGTGGACGGAGGAAGGCAACTGACAGCCTCCTGAGAGCTCAGAGCTCCAGACCACATTTGGCCTAATCAGTAATTATTGATATATGCCGCTTTCACCTTTCTATGCGGCTTTGGCTGGCGCAGAGAAAAAGATCAATGAGCAGGAATACTAATACTAATAATGCAACGACCAGGCCTGTCTTCCACCTAATAACTGTTGCTACAACTTTGGAGCGTCAATGCAAGCTGGAAGTTGCGGGGCTGAGCGTGGGTGCATGCGTGTGGGTCTGTGTGTGTATTATTACTCTAAATGAGTTCATAGTACCGCAGTAAGCACAGAAGACTGCACATTATCTCATATGTAACACATACTATTCTATGTACTCCTGCAAATAAAAATACTGCCTACTAAGCCAAACCAAGCCCGACTGGATTTATTTCCCTCCTTATTTTAGCAAGACTATTTCAATCCTGTGCTTAAGCTCTTACGGCCGTCTATGTGACTGTTAGGATTACCCACCTAATGCAATCTGATATATAAACGGCATGGCCTCTACCTTGAATGACAGGTGTCAAGATGGGGGGGGGACTCTGTCAGAGCCGGTCTCTGTCTCAGTTTTAAATTCATTGTATCCCACACCACACCGGTGTGTGCCATTCCCCCACGCTGACAGGTCTCTGATGACATGCTGCTGTCCCTTGGGGTGCAATAGACCTGGTCAACGTGTGTGAAACTTGGGAGCTGCATACATTCCTGAACATTAATAGTTCTAAGAGGTAAAGTGGCTCCATCCCAGCACAAACTTGGTATTTCCTGTTCCTCGGTGCAAAGTGCAATGGCTCTGTCTTGCAATAACTATTTGTTGTCATCCTGTTAAGCACCAACGCTTGCCCATTTTTCAGGCCATTTTGTTTTATTTATGCATTTATTTTGTCCAATTACTGCACTATTTCCCTTCCCAGATCGACACAATATACTAGGGTCATTATGTTTTAGTAGACATGCAGATCGGGTTTGATCGGCTCGTGCAAAACACATTTATCGATAATTGAGTAAAAACACAATTACTGATGGGGAATCAACTATAAAGGTGTCAGACATGTATTTGATACCTGTTTAGCCTGACAATCTCATGCATCACAGTAGTGTGTTCTGATTGGTCCGTGTCCCCAAGTTCATAGTAAAACCTACAGAGAACCTTGACGACGGGGTGATGCTTCTTTACAAGTTGTGTTATTATTATACATTAGGGAGCTCTGGGCGTTGTACTTCTATATATTAAAACCTTTCTATGGCTGTATTATACTTCTGTGTCAAACAGTGGCCAGAGGTACATGGCGGGTCTCTACGTCACCCGCGTAGAGACAGCACAGAGGCCGCCGCAGCGGCTTCCTGTTCCTGTCATTCCTGTGTAATGTAATGTCTTCCCTTGCTACATTTTCTTTTCCATTTCTGCCGACGACACGTCATCTTCACATTATAAAGATCACCAGATGTCACTGAATCCTTTTGGCGGTGTATGTGCAGAACCGCCCATGCAGAACCACCCATGCAGAACCGCCAATGCGAGCACCGGCGTAGACGGCCAGCGCTAACGTATGGTGGCTCTCCCACGCAGAAGTATAACTCAGGATAATCCCTGGGCTCCAGACTCATGATATTGCCTTTATCTTTGCATCAGCTCTCATAGAAGCTTCCATGCAACCAATGTACATTATAAAAGATAGTTTTATTATCCTGTTTTTGTTTCAGTTTAGTATTAAAAGAAGGACAATGTTCCTTACTTTCCAGGTAATGAAAAGTGAGAAGGGACATTCTCTAGTGTGTGGTGATTCTACTAGGCCACTCTATTTAAAATGGTTGAATAACAGAACATGATTATGTCATCAGTGTTCATGACAATAATGAAAGTATCATGCCTGTCCTTGGAAGAAATCCTAGCAAAAATGTTGTTTTCATGGAATTTGGGGTTAAAAAGATGATTGGAAAAAAAATAACCTTGTTAAAATAACGAGGTCCATGGCTATACCGTTTGCCCGCACAGTCAAATCCTGAGTGAAAAATAGTCCCTGGCAAATCACATTGCCGTATGGCTCTACAAAATAGATCAGAAAGTTATTACGACACAAAAGTCATTTCTTATGCCTCAAGTACTCAATTCCCCTTGCTGGTAGTTCAACAGCACCTGGGCATATGCTTCGACTTGTTTATACCATTAGCATGCTAGTCCACAAATCACCACCAGCAAAGCCGCAATTAATAAAAGCTACTGAGGGATAACATCCCGCTAACAAATTAGCTTGCATGCCCTTCACTAAACGACTCTGCCTCCACGTGTAGCGCAGGGGTTAAAGGTCTCCACTTGAACTAATAATGACTGCTTCCAATAGACACCAGCTTCCGATTTACATTTCAGAAAGGGCCAAAGGTGTTTGTTGTCATTTTATGGAGAACTAACATCATTTCAGTCATGCTAATTCTCATTGGACTCTCACATATCTACCTACTGTAGCACAGTAGTAGCAGTAGTAGTAGTAGGCTAGTAGTAGTAGTAGCAGTAGTAGCAGTAGTAGTAGGCTAGTAGGAGTAGTAGTATTAGCAGTAGCAGTAGTAGTAGTAGTAGTAGTAGTAGTAGTAGTAGTAGTAGTAGTAATAGTAGTAGCAGCAGTAGTATTAGTAGTAGTATAGTCATTTAAATACAGTACTTTAAATGACAATATAATATCATTCTAGTTTAACAATATGTTTTTAATTTTCACACAATCCTCAATAAACCAACAAATCAAGGCAGAAATGTTTGTCTTCCCCGGAAGGTTTATCTTCAGTGCCTTGCCACTTCCATTGTTCACTTTCATTTCAAAACATATTGAAACAATTTGCAGTCATTCTGTTGTTTTGCTCATAAGAACTGATGTCCAGAATGTGCTTTACCGTTGGTTTTTATAAACAATGTTGAAAAGAACAGAACATTCAGTCAGCCTCATTCTTTAAGAGCTCACCCAGATGATCAACACCCCATGCCTACTCATTTCCTTTTTCCCATCACAAACGTGGAAAGACTGCAGACTTTTAGTTTATTTATGGCCCCAAAAAAAGAGCAATGTTGTTTCCATCCTACTTGCATTCTTTGGATGGCCCTGGCCTTCTGTGCATTGCATACTTTATGTGCATGCTTACCCAAAAAAGGAGCACATTTGGAGAAAGGGTTTTAATAGCAAGGTTTTACCCTTGAATGGTTCAACAAAAAGCCTTATTCTCTTCCTGTCAAACACAACCTGGTACATTAATTATGGAAACCACTAAAATCTCTTGTTTGCTGTGAAGCTATGACAAAGAGCGTTGAGCTAATCGATACATAGATCAATTTGGCATTATTATCCAAGTAAAAAAATGGTAATTTCTTGAAGCAAATCCAAAGACAGATGGTAAATAGCCTTCTATCTGACCACATCTAGCTGACCGCCTTCAATACCAATACCAGTGAAACTGTGTCATGGAGGATTGCGTGGGCACTCACACCATGTAATGGCTTCTGGCAATCTAATGTAAACATGTAATCTATGAGTTGTTGATCAATGGCGGGGGGGAAACCAGGACAGACGGGACAGGAAATGGTGTTTGCATTGGCTTTTGTTGACCACAACCTGCCAGGATATTACTTATATATTTAAATGTCTGTTCATTGCTGGTTGACTTGTAATATTTTGACAGAAGGAATATTTGGGGTGTGACACGTCTAATTTAAATAGATCCTGCAGAGCAATGCAAGAATCCCTGTCCCAATCTCAGAGAGTGAAGAGATGCGATCAAATTGTGTCAGAGGCATATGCACCTGTATTAGCAATGCACTTTTTTATTCCTCCCCGTCAAGCGGTAATACACATCGTGAGAATCCAGGAAGTGAAGCGCCGGCTCTGGGGCGGTCCGACAGGATGACAGTGCTGGTGTTAGGGTGCCTGTCTGGGGTTCCATTACTCCTGTGATATTATACATTTGCCGGCTGTAATGGTGTGCATTTATAAAAGCTCACAGCGTGAACCTATTAACCACTGTGGGGGGCTTTCAATTCCAACCTGGCCAAAGGCTTCTGCCGACCTGCTGGAAAAGGAAGCTGGGAAAATGAAACCGGGTGACAATTTTTGTGCCTATTCTGCAAATGACAGGACCCCTGAAGACAACACAATACACTTTCACACGGTTCATTTACACATGCATGTCATATACCTACTCAATTTACGAGGCCAAATTACATCCAAATTAAATCCTTTTTTCCCTGACAATGTTAACATTTACAATCACATACACCATAGTGTAGTAAGTATGTGCTCCTCAGTGAGTGTATGTCGCCACGAACACGGATAGCTTGTTTTGTTTGTTTTCAAACCCGAGCCAGCCGCAGCCTCCAAGACCACATTCCCCTGCTGCCAAATGTGTGTATTCACAATTCTCCAAAATGTTTTTGGAATATAAGAGAAACATTTTCGGTGCCCTGGGTGTTGGGCAGTGAAGAGGCAGTCGAGACTAGTTCTGTGAGAGTGTACAGGCTTGGAAAGAGGGTCCTGTGGTCTGCACTTTGGTGGACAGGGTTAGGGTTAGTGACTACTTAAGTCCATTGACATGAACTGTCAATGCCTGAAGTCCATTGCATGTGCCACCAGGTCAATGAATTCAAGGGTCCGTTGTAACAGAGTAATGCACCGTCTGACTGCTAGCGCAGCCACATTGACAAATAGCTTACTTTTAGCAGTGAACTCAAATTAATTCTCTGTTTTATTATTATTTTTCTGCTTTTGATGGTGGTAAATAGCTTGAACTACATTTCCGTACGTTCTTCTGTTAGCGCTAGGAAGAGATCTTCATTAGGTATTGCTTTTTAATTACAGTATATCAGCAAGGAAAGAAAACAGTACCAGCCAACTCATTAACCAGATCAACACAACTTCTACCAGTATTCCTAAAATTTCCTGTTCATGATGTTTTTGTTCTCCTCGGGCATGTTGATTTAATCTGATAGATGAATGTGATTACCCTTGGGTAGAGGAGACGTTTGATTTGATTGTTTGTGATGGAAGGTGGAAGGCAGGACTCCCTCATTTGACTGAATATTTGTTTGTGGAGATAAATGCTCATCCATTGAAATTGAACAGACACTCTGACCTCATGTGACCTCAAGTGGATCTTAATGGATCCAAATAATTTGATTGGATGACTATACGAAGCCATATCCAAGGCGTATTTAACCTTGGTTAACCTATGATGTTTTATACAATCCCCTTTCAAAAGTGTCACCATAGCAACTACAGTACACCCCCTTACTTAGTAACTAATTCTGCTTAAATCCTGATATTACTGTGGGCAGGGCATGTCAGTGAATAGTCCTCAATAAGGATTTTCTATTAATTCTTCATTCTAACAGCCTCTTACTCAACTGTTTTATACTGCTAACATGCTATAATACTAACATGCCACGATCAATACATCACGATGGGGGCAGGCTTAATATGATGGCTGAACGCTTGCACGTCTTTTCTCTGCTTTACTTGAAGCTGTAAAGTCGGGCCAAATCTATCCTGCACAGCCCCCTTCTCTCAAGTACAGTTCAAACGGTCATGTGGAGAATTATGAAATATCGCCAGTCCCCTTGTTCTTAAGGTCAGCCAGATTTGTTTCAACTTGTGTCACATGGCATTTTGGTTGCAACATTTGTCCTGTGTGAGCTAGAGATGCAGGACCTGTTCCGGTCCAGTACTGAAGCATGGATATGGCATCATGCTAGTCCAGCCGTTTTCAAGCGTGGACCCAACAAGAAAGCATTGATTGTTAATAATTATCTGACGACGGGCTCTGGTCCTGCTTATTTTTTTGATTGATTTAGTTGAATGCCTTGATAAGGAAACAAACATATTTTAGAAATTGAATTGAATCGTATTCTCATGAATATATTCACCTATGCTGAACTCTATCTCTTTGGTTCTGGGACAACACAAGAACTACTAACAACGCCACTGAATTTAGTGTGACGACGATAAAAATGAAAATTATTATATTTTTCATATCATAGGTCAAAACCTTAAATGTTTTATGCATATCCTGACCAAGACCACAACATAGTGAGGAACTGTACATTTGAAACGCAGTAGGAACATTCTTTATTGAACTCATGTTTATAGAACTGCAGCTGTGAGTGGGATAAGTAACTCAACCCACTAAACAGAAACAGCCATAAAGACCAGAATCCTTACTATATATTTGTACCCGTAGTGTGAAATAGCTTTTCAAGAAATAGCCCATTTCAAGCTCTGAGTTCGGCCAACTCCTGTGAACAGCGTGCGTCTAACTTTTCATTTCTCACAGCCTTGAAAACGGACCTTGCGTCAGAACTTTTAAAAATGTTTTTGGGCTGCCTGTGGTGTGTTGCACATAGCATGTACAATACTACAATACTACAAATATCTTATAATATATTCTACTATATAATAATGGATACAATAATATTATGCAGTTTGTACAAAGTTAACATAGTTAATAAATCCAATATACTTGAATTAGAGCCTATTTAAAATAATTGCCCTCAAAACGAAATTATTAAATGTCGACAAAATGCAATTGCACACAAAAATGATGAGCCTACTGGGAGTAGAGAGGATGAAAGCAGAAATGGTTGATGAACAGATGACAACATAGAGGAGACGCAGGATGGAAGGGAGGCTGGATGAGGACACTGAAACATTGTGGAGTTTTACAGCAAATAAATATTTAAGTCACAATGACAAAAGCGCTTACTCAAAAAAGTTTGTGAGTTGATGCTTGGCTGGATGTGTGTGTGTGTGTGTGTGTGTGTGTGTATGCACAATGCTTGGAGACAGCTTCAAAGCTAAATATCTGGGAAGCGTGGAACAAATACTGTAGGTCTGGACAAAACTAATTGGAGGGCATTGCAGTATATCAAATACTTTAATGTAATGCGACTTGTTTAATTAGTAGTATCCTACACATGTCATGAAAAAACAACAACAACAAATGAATACAAAATGAATCATAATTAACGAAAAACAAATGAATAAATAAACACCCAATATCTAACAACATTTCTCATTCCAATCTGAGTGATCGATGGAACCGAGGACCGATTGATTCGTCCCCTATTTATTACCTTAAGATGTTCCGTGTGGAGCCATACCAATATTCAATCAAATCTAATTAACACTGTTGGCCTTCTCCAGAAAACTGCATTAAAGAAGGATTACACAGCTAACAGCAAGCTAACTGGGCAGGCCTGATTAATGGCCACAGTAATTAATGCTGAAGGGCTCTGTCCGAGGGTCTCAGTGTAGAGGAGCACACTGCAACCAGCCAGCTGCAGAGAATACAAAACACACACACACACACACACACAGACACACATACACGCACGCACACACACACACACACACACACACACACACAAACACACACACACACACGTG
>OOFB01013044.1:4203-15824 GCA_900323305.1 Trachyrincus murrayi | reverse complement strand
ACACACACACACACACACACACACACACACACACACCGCAATGGCAAACACACACACACACACACACACAAAAATGTACACAAATAGTGTGTCTAGTGGCTCCAGGCGTGTGTGTGTGTGTGTGTTTATCGTGGGTTGTATGTTTGACAGCACAGATCAGATGCAAAGCGCGGCGGAGTCTGAGGTGTAGACGTCTCCCGAGTGCCCCGCTGCTACCACGCCCTGATCGCCTCGCCTCAGGGAGGGACACACAGTTATGATAGGCCCACCATAATAGCACAGACGCTCCTCTGGCGTCGTGTCTCCTGGCGATGCCTCTGGGCTGTCCATAAACTCTCTCTCTCTCTCTGTATGTTCTGGGAGATGGGATCTGTGTGTGTTTGTGTGTGTGTGTGTGTGTGTGTGTGTGTCGAGTCGCGCCTTGCTCAACTCTATGATGAGCTGGTAATCCTCACAGTCTTATTGACTGAGGAATGAGAACCAGCACTCTGCTTCAACTTATTTCGCTTTTGTAAAAACGCTTCCTTGACAGCAATTCACTGTAATCTGGCGGACAGAATTCCATTAACTCCACAGAATATCATGAGCATATTAAAAAAATGAAAAAATACAATAGTTTCAGAATGCCTCCTGGGCAATGAGTGAGTGAAAATAATCCTAAATAGTCTCATATATTCTGTTATATTCTGGGCTGCATACCATCCTAATGCACTTCACCAAACGGGTGGTGGCCGTATTCAAACAAGATTTAGTATTATTATTATCATGATTATTTCAACAGGAAGGAAGTGCACTGTGTTTTGTTATAAATGCTTAGCAAGGTTATGGAGTATGATTGTGTTTATACCATCGCCCGGGGCTCCGCAGGGATGGAAGCACATCTCCAGGTCACAAACTGCCTGCGAGATGGGGAGAGAGAGAGAGGGAGAGAGAGAGAGAGGTTCAGGTTGAACAGGTTCAGGGTTTTTGGATGAAGGGAGAGAAAACGAGAGAGAGAGGGACAGATTGAGAAATAGGATGGAGAATGAGGTGAAGAGGGAAAAGGTTTTTGCTGCATAAAGAGACGAGAGCCAAAATCCTGAGTTAGCCATGCGGCTCTCTGCAAATGTAACCCATTATGTTTGTAGTTCTCCCCAGCATTGCATAATTGATTGTAAGTGCGGGTCTTTAACCTTTCAGCAGAGTTAGTGAATGGGAGGTTGAGGTTCATTCATTACCAGCGGGGAGGAGGGAACACGCGAGTGGGCGGTGGACAGGAAGGTAGAGCAACGCGTTTACATGATGTAAGATGTTTCATTCTCAAAGCGTGCAGCGCAGTAGACATTGGACCGGAACAATAATTCTCCATGAGCGTGTATCCCTTTGGGCTTGGTACTTTGAATGTGTGTTCACCTATCGTGATGCACAGCAGAACACAACAATATATTATATATATATATATATCAAATATTTGTCCAATAACTTAATAATAAACAAAGTAGTTTTAGTCGGATATCATACCTGAAGTGACCATATACTGTCTTTCAATGACCTTCAGTCACATACTCTTGAATGAGATTCTGAATTCGTAGACTTCTATTATGATAAAAAAATCCCCATATTATCGCGTTAATACAGCTTTACCTTTTACCTTTTTATAGAGGTTACAAAAATAACCTCTATAATATATACCGTTTTAGTGCCTCTGGGGACACCATACTTTATCTGTGGTTATTTAAATACATTCATATAAAAGCTCATTTCTGGCACACACACACACACACACACACACACACATTCATTCATGTAATCCGTGAATGGTGAGAGCTAATGCCGCCGTTAGTTAGTTAACATCAACACGTTTCTAAGAGGCCAGACGAATTCATGGAGAGCTCACTTCATTACTCCTCCGGCCCCCCTGCTCCTCTTCTGCTTGATCCATCCGATAATCGGTGGTGAAAGGACGGTGCTCCTTGAGTTGAGTAATTGTTTGACTTGTGTCATCGTGACACTCGGAGCAGGGGTCGGGAGGCTGCTGCCCGGGGTGGAGAATTACGAGCGCTCTGATAACTCTCTCTCTCTCTTCACCGTTTTATTCCTTGAATCCATCTATGCTTCTTTTCTTATGTTACATTATGTTCCCCGCATTTTGCGTTCACATTGCCGACAGCCACACTAATGTGTATATAGTGTCTCACTGTGTACAAGTGACACGTGGATACGGTCAAACCCATCGGCTGACACACACACACACACACACACACACACATTGGCTAAGGAGGCGGGTTGCCTGGCAACCGGAAGATGGCTGGTAAGTGCCGAGGTGTCCTTGAGCAAGACCCCTAACCCTATCTGCTCCTGACGAGCGGGCTGTTGCCTTGCATGGCTGACACCGCCGTCTGTGTATGAATGGGTGAATGTGAAGCAATAATTGTGAAGCTCTTTGAGTGGCCACATGTCTGAAAAGCACGATAAATGCAGTCCAATTACCATTTTACACACACGCACGCACGCACACACTAGCAAGCAATACTATTGGGACAACAGTACAAGTTGTGCGAGGCTGAGAGTGCCGTGATCAATAGCTGGCCAAGCAGTCATTAATTATTTACACTGGCTGTCTGCTTAAAGCTTGTTTAAGGTAATCAATATGGACGCTTTGACCGTCAAACTGAAAGAGACTACCAAAAGAGTCTCCCACAGTTCAGTTATATATATAAAATACCCATTTTAAAAACAAAAAAATTATATATTTATACATAGAAAATAATAACATGAAAAGTCACAGCTGTGACTCTAAAATGTTGGTTCAGCGCATGTAAATGGCGGTATAATCATCTAGTCTCATATCATCTGTAAAGATTGTTACGTCTGGAACGTCCATTCTTCTTTCCTGGACATAAACAACATCCCTTCTGTGTGAAATAGACCCGCTGCTGCTGCTGCTGCTACTGGGAGAGTTCTGCCTGTATGTAATAAAGCCAGAACTCATGGCTCATAATATTCTAGAGGAACCTAGTGGCTGTAATCAGGACCAGGAGGAGGAAGAAATGGCCCTAAATTGCTTGCTTTCTTCCTTCTTTCTTCTTCTTCTTCGTCTTTTTTTTGCGACCAATCATAGTAAGGCTCTCTTAATGGCTCTGTGTGCAGATCAAGTCGATGCTGTAAGCCACCTTTTGAGATGATCCGCGGGGCCACAGGTGTGAACATGAGGTCAAGAGGTTTTCGTGTCACCAGATATTATTTTTAGCGTTCCATTGCCATGCTGTCGTTGTTTTTTTTTTCTCACATTCTGTTTGAACCGAATTCAGTTTTTTTTTTTTTTGCTCTGCAGAGAAACAACTTCATTTATTTCAATCGGGGATTTCAGTGGTGTCGGTGTTGGTGGCATTTGGAGGGGCGTGAAGGTCATACAGGGACAAACGAGTTACTGCAGATGTCAGCTCGTATGTAGAAGGAGTAAAACGGCAGAGTGTGTCGCAGGGACGGGAACACAGCGCGACCGGGGGACTGTATTTAGTGGTAAGTGGACGTGATGGAGCTAAAGGGACAAGGCTGAGTAGAGTACGTTACGCAATCCCCAGAGCAATATGTCCAAACAGGCAGCCTGGCCCTGGGATGTTCGTTAGGTCCTCTGAACTTCCACAGGGGGAGATGGAGAAACGACCTGCCACTCATTGTGAACCTCATTGGAAAGATAGGTAGAGCCAGCCTGACTGTAGTGCAGCCAGCTGGTGCTACAAACCTCATTACTAGTTGTTTAGCCAAAGCTAACGGTACATTTCACATATGTCATTAAATTATGTCAGGAAGGACTTGGGCATCTTGCTCATGGATGTGGTGCGGACATCGGGGTTTGAACCCAGAACCTCTTAGCTGGGACACCGTAAACACTGCAGTAGTTCAGTCATTCAACCTCTTCCCACTAAACAAAGCGAATGATAACTGCTTTCAAGAGTTTCAATGTACCCAATCGAACACATACACAGATATACGTGAAGCGATCATTATGTACTATTTAACCATTTAGCGGACGCTAAATGGATCCATCCAAAGCTACTCACCAGGAGTTCCTAATTAGCATTGGAAATAGCATTCCACCGTGACACAGTTTTAAGTAAGTGGTGTCTGGACCTCTGATGCATTGGCCCTGAGTTCGCTGTGTATTGAGAGGCTGTATTGATTCGTGCTCCGACCACACGGGCATAAGATGTACAGCCTTTAGCAGGGATGCCGCAGGATATGCACGACTCTGTAATCACCAGATGGAGCTTCCTGTCCTCAAGGGCTTTGATCTGTCCCCCCCCACACACACACACACACACACACATATGAACATATGCATGAATGTAATGCACATAGACACATATACATACATACACAAATACAACACACACACACACACACACACACACACACAGAAACACAGATGCACATACATGGGGAGCCTACAGCCTTGAGATGACATTCTGTCAAAGATACAAAATATGTGAACTTTGGGATGTGTTGGGTCAGGAAAGTGTGTATGTGTGTGTGTTTGTGAGTGAGAGAGAGAGAGAGAGAGAGAGAGAGAGAGAGAGAGAAAAGAAGGAGGGAAAGATACGATGAACTGAACTCCCTCTTGCTGAGGGTCTATTCCCCATTCAAATGCACATCACACTACATGGCCCGACTCGCAGCAGTTTCAAATCCAACCAACACTATAATATCTCCCTCAAACCTAGATATCTCGCCAATATTTGGGGTTACAGCATGGCAAGGTAACCACACAACCCAAACCTCTGCCAAACTGTAATTGTGCTTTAAGCCCCGCCGCACACTCGATCGATCGCCTCTAATCACCTCGGAGCAGCCGCGTTGTGTCATCAAGACATTCGAGAAACGAAGTCATTGATCACCAGTCTCCTTCAAAGGCCTCCCTCATCATTTCCCTGTTGTCTTGTCGACCTAATACTCTGGTTACGTTTGAGCGCGCGTCTTGGTTAAAACTCCATTAGCGCTGGGGTTTGTCTTTTAGAAACCCACTGCTGAGTATTCTCTGGTTTTTACTGGTTTTTCCAGTTCAAAGGGTAGTGTACACTGCATTCACTGCCAGGTTATGAAAATGTTTAGTGAGAGAACATGAATGAGGAATCTCAAGGGGGAGGGGAGGGACAGAGGAGATTAGATGATCATTGTATGTGTGTGTGTGTGTGTGTGTGTGTGTGTGTGTATATCTGGAGTCTCTTCAGTCAGTCTTGTCAGCCAGCCAGTCAGTCAAGCAGTCAGACGCCACGACCCAGCCAAGTGACCCAAACAGGGTTTGGCAGCAAATGGTCCGGGCGACTGTCACTCTCTACCTCCGACCTGCTGGCTGAGGAACGGGGAGACAGTCAACCTGTTTCGTTAGTTTTTCCACCTATCCGCCTATCCTGCGTGTCAATATATGTTGTGTTTGCTTGCTTGTGTGTGTGTGTGTGTGTGTGTGTGCACGCATGTGTGTGTGTGTGTGTGTGTGCGTGTGCGTGTGCGTGTGTGTGCCCAAACGCATCCAATTGCTTTTCTGTGTACTGCGATATGCCCATTTTATGACATCGTTAGCCTATGCTACCACTCCACATTAAGGCCGGCTCTTTCAGCTGCTTTCTGCCTAACCGCGAATAAATATTGACCCGAGAGAGAGAGAGAGAGATATATAGAGAGAGAGATATATATATATATATATAGAGAGAGAGAGAGAGAGAGAGAGAGAGAGAGAGAGCGAGACGAACACAAAGAGTGGCGCCCATCCCTGTCCTCTGCAACATCAACCGGCCAACACCCAAGCGCTGTTCCAACACAGAGGGAGAAAAGAGGCGATGGAAGCAGCTGGTACTGGCACGAGGCTGGCTGGCCGCACCTGTTAATGAACACGATGTGCCCGGACAATGTTAAGCACAGTGTTAATGTTAAGATAAGCTAGCTAAACTAAACTAAGCGAGGCGAAGACACGCTATGATAAACCAGTGGCGAGCGGTGACTTCTGACGCGAGGCATGCTGACGTGCCTAAATTCGTCTGTAACGCTAAGAAACGCTAATTAACGATGGAAATATGTGCAACCCTCTCGTAAATACAAATTTCTTGTCGGCTAGATTCTGTCAGTGCGTTGCATGACTTTTCAAGCAGAGCATGCATTGGATTTTTCCATCTGCCAATATCCTGCTATATCCTGCCAAACCGGATATAGCATTTTGTATAAAATAACCGCTCTAATGTAATAATGGGATGTTTAATTACAGAGTCACATGATTTAAAAGCTGAGGCGAATTCATCTTTTCCCCCGACACACATTCAGCGCTTTGAGCCCCTCCCCCCGACGAAAGCGTGAGATTACAGAGCGCATGCGTGAGATACGCTCAGCCATTCAGGCAGCGTTTCAGCGTAGACTCCTAGCCCAGTGGCACAACTGTAGTCACTGTCGTCGAAAATGAAATATTCAGAGGAAAAGCAACAAATGTTTTAACGCAAATAATGTTTGCTAATTAAAAAAAACCATTTCAAATTAATTTCAATCAAAATTCAGTCGTCTTTCAAAATGCCTGGGCATGCGTCGCATTCACAGCTTATATGGACCGCTTGCCACCGAGATGAACTAAACTAAGCTAAGATCAACTAAGCCATTCCAAATAAAACTATTGCATCAATAAAACATCATCCGTCAGGGTGGAACACAAACCGTGGATCAATGGACAAAGCCCTTTTCCAAGCCCCCGTGGTATTACTCCACAGGAAGCGTGAGTGTGTGTGTCTGTCTCCATTGGGTCTTCGTGTGTATGGGCAGGCGAGTGCGTGTCTTCACGTCACATTCTGTTTCTCATGTCTCATGTCTCGCATGTCTGCCCCCCCCGCTGAGGGTTGATATAAAAGCCATGTATCATGTCTCTCATGTCGTGAGGGTTGATATAAAAGCCACTGACTGGTCGCCACATTTCCCCAGCCATCTACTGTCAAACTAATTGGCTTTACTTCAAAATCTGGTGATTTTGTGCACGTATGCGTTACTCTGTGTGTGTGTGTGTGTGTGTGTGTGTGTGTGTGTGGAAGTGTGTGTATGTGTGTGTGTGTGTGTGTGTGTGCACGCGCATTTGTGTGTGTGTGTGCGTTTGTGTGTGTGTGTGTGCCTGGAAGCTGCTTTATTAACAGTTTCTTATTTTAGCTGTGTGACTGCAGTCATATGATTACATAATTACTGTGTCAAACCAATGAGAGATTACATTCACATATGATCCATTAGCTCAGTTTAACCAGGGGTACATGTAGACTTTCACTCCTGAAGTTATTCTTTTAGACTGCAGAAATCGTGTATTTTGTTCACTGGAATTACTTTAATTTCTGCGTGTCCCAATCCTGACCAGAAGGGGTCGTTTCTAGATGGGATGCATTCATGAGACATACTGTATGTCTTCACATTCAACCCTCAGACCCTCACATTCAACCCCACGGTTTTGTCTAACCTCAGGCACCGCTACGTGTCTGTGTACGTGAGGTTTGGTTCCACACTGCATTAGGCCATTAGGACTGGAGTGAGTTGGTTTTGCTCTCCAGTGCAGCAGCAGCAGCTGAACTACTCCCAAGCAGGCCCACGGCATAGCCACAACCACAAGCTCCTGCAGTCTGTGCCGTGATCAGCCCGGGTGTCCGGAGGCTAGAATTGGGCATCCTAACAAGACAACAAACGAGCGAAACCCCCCGGCCGGGTTAGAGGAAAGACGATGCACAGTATAGTAATTTATGGTTGAGCTGTCCAAACAAATTGTTTTCTCTTTCTTGTGCTGTGACTGGAAAACAAGGCGATGGCGTGCCCTGGTATATAACTGTCTCCCATCTGATGTGCAGGGAGGTGGACCGTAGACCATGACAATATACTGCCATCCGCCATGCTAATGAAAGGCGCAATGAGTAGTACACGCAACGTGTCTGTGACCTGGAATCCAACCCAGGGAACCCAGGGTCGGACATCAAGAGAAATAAATTGGTCGCCCAGACATAGCTAGTCCATGCCACAGAGTAATGGATTATAATGAATCGTTTCCAGTCGGATCCCCAAAAAAACAGCGAGAGAGAAGTAAAGAGGGTGAAGTGACGAAGTAGAGATGGATGGGCCAGACATGAGTAGTGTGTGCCAGAGCATCTGTCTCAAAGATCAGCAGCATACAGTTAGTTGACAGATGGTCTCGATGGGAGCATGAAATATTTAGCGTGGGCAAAGGGAGGCGGACACATTAGGTAGAAGTCCATTGACAAGCCCAGGTTGTGTCTGCTGTTTTCATTTGCATTCATTAATATTAAGAGGCGGGTGCTCTCTCTCTCTCTCTCTCTCTCTCTCCCTCTCTCTCTCTCTCTCTCTCTCTCTCTCAGTTTCTTTGAGATCTTCCTGACATACTTATTTACCATCATCACCATATTTAACTTTTTGTTGTAGTGCATACAAAGTTTTGTATTTGTGGTGTGCGTGTGCGTGTGCGTGTGTGTGTGTGTGTGTGTAAGCGTGCGTGTATGTGCGTGTGTGTGTGTGTAAGCGTGCGTGCATGTGTGTGTGTGTGTGTGTGTGAGTGGAGAGAGAGAGGAATTGGAGAAAGGTCGTAACGGAGATGTGCATTATATGTGGAACATACACACACACACACACACACACTAAACACACAAACACAATATGGATGGAAGGGTGAAACACATAAGCTGATGCAGGCTGCATCAGTAATTAATTAAAGAAGAGCCAATAGGAGCAGAGATAAAGAGGAGTAATTGACACACGCGTGGGGACCGAGTAGATTTGATGGAGTGACCCCCGACGAGAAGAAGAAAAATAAACTGCTGAGGAGTTTTTTAGTTGCATTTGAATAATTAAGTAACCAACCGCTGGTGTGATGGATGGCCGTGTATTTGGTTGAAAGAAAAATGGAAGTACAGGAACAAAGCGAGCCTAAATACTCAGGTAGTGAGCATTTAGGCTTAATAGCTACCACTTGACGTGTCAAAGAGGGACTATGCTAGTTGAGTAGAGGCTTGGTTTTGTTGTGGTGTTTGGGGTGTGTTCCTATATATCGTCAATAGCAACCTGCTCTTTCCTTCTCCTCTTGTGTCCCGGTGCATTGGCCCCGTGCACGGGCTCCACCGCCCGGGGAGGCACTGACACAAACACGTGTATCTTTCTGTCTATTTATCTGTCCGTCTGCCTGTCTGTCTGTTTATATGTCTGTCTGTCCAGCTGGCTCACAGCCTGGTGGGCACTCGGTGAGTAATAAACTGTCTGTATTTCTCTCAAGGCATCTTTAGTATATGTTTTTTTTTTTGTATTACTATTTATTGATTAACATGAGGAAATTGGTCTACTGGACACACACACACACACACACACACACACACGCACACACACACACACAAACCCATATACACACATGCAGGTGATGAATTTCGGTATTTCCGTATACCTCTAAAAGTAAAATCTTAATTGAGCAGTGACAGTTTGAGAATGACAGGCACACTGGGATGGGAGTAGATTATCCGTCGGTCCGTCCGTCTGTCTGTCTGTTTATCAGATCCTGTGGCACATATGTCCGTCCATCTGTTTGTCTCTCTCTCAATAGATCCCATTATTCTTCCAACTGTTTTCCTGTTCATTATTGTCTCTCTCTCCGTTGCAAAGTTATTACTCTCACAAATCAGACTTTAGATGAATAATCTAAAGTCTGACAGCGGACGAGCTCAAATCTGGGTTTTACTCCACATTACTCGTCATATACTCCTTAAGGAAACAGGAAGCAAGGCGTAACCCCGCCCCTTTCAGTTGTTGAAGTTGAAGTTGTGCTATAACATACTAGGACTGCTGGATCCGAGATTACAGTTATGAATTAAAGTCAGCGATTAATTGGCTGTTAGGTACATATAGTGTACAGTGTTTATACTTGAAAATGGTCCAATGTAGACGAATCACCACTCTTTGAGCCGCGTTAATATTTATTATGGCCGATCAATTTGAAATGAGCCGTTTTCCTTGGTATTCTGGAATAATAAAATATTTACTCTTCCATTAAGGCCTTCTCTCATCAAATAAATCTCTCTGAGCAATACTTCTGTTCTGCAACTAGCCTTAATTTATTTTGCTGCTCTGCATAAAAGTAATTGGTTACACTTTACATTAAGGGTACATTAATTAACAATTAATTAACATTAGTTAGTGCAGTAATAAGCATATAACTAACAGTAAATGAACAGTTAACTAATGGTCTAGTAATCATTTACTATTGGTGTTCAAGTTTACTAATGATGTTCATGTTAACTAAGGTATTCATTTCTACATTATTTAATAGGGTTAGGGTTAACCCTAACCCACTAACCCTAACCCTAACACATATGCTAATGCTATATAATAATGATTATTACTGCATTAACTAATGTTCATTAATGTTAATGTATGTACCCTAATTAATGTACCCTTATTGTAAAGTGTTACCAAGTAATTAAGTGCCTGTTCTGAGAACATTTCTGCGTAGAGTCTCTAATGCTATCGACATTAGCACTAGCATGATCAACTCATAGCTCAATACTGCTATCTATTTATTACCAGCAGGCACACAGCTAGAGAGAGAGAGAAATAGAGAGAAAGAGAGAGAGAGAGAGAGAGATTAGAAGCAAATATTAGCATACAAGTCTACATGTTCTGTATATGTTTACACAACCATAAACCTACTGAGATACACTACATTTAACTATATGTACTGTAGCTGCATGAATACACATGCTTACATGAATAAGCCCCCCCCCCCCCCCCCCCCCCCCCCCCCACCCACACACACACCCACCCCCACACAACACCCACACACACCCCCCCCACACACACACACACACACACACACACACACACACCCCCCCCCCCCCACACACACACACACACACACACACACACACACACAGATGAGCTCTCTCCATGGATTTAGAAACAACTCTTTAAATGTTGTCTGTGTTTAAAGACTATGACTAAACGCTCCAGCTTTTAGCCACAAGCTGTGTCATTTTCTTTGCGGGACGGACTCCACTCAAGCACATTAAAGTAAAATGGAAAACAAAATGTCCGCTGAAACCCGGTTTTGTGCAAAAGGTTCCGGTTTTAAAGAACACATTGTCACGCGACAATAACAAAATACTGAAGGAAGCGTCTGCCACCCGAGACTCAACAACAAGTGGCTGTCAAAATAAAAGCCATGAGGGTTTTTCTTTTTCTGTTTGCTTAATTTGGTGACAATCTTGATGCTGATTATATACAAGACATATATATATACAAGACTATACAAGGATACAGAATGTCACAGTACAGACCGATTCAGGCTGTTGACATTAAGGCTAGACAAAACAGTTGCTTAGTGACACACACACACACACACACACACACACACACGCACACACACACACACACGAGAGATGGTATATAGATTTTATGTATATATGTATATGTTTGTATGTATTGATATTATAGATATTGGTTGATATATATATATATATATATATATATATATATATATATATAACATATATCTATAATATCAACATATACAAATATATCATAAATAAATATATCATCTCTCATATAATACTGATATTCTGATATGAGGCTAGAGGCGTGTT